>JAULJZ010060465.1:0-13554 GCA_032270985.1 Heliamphora pulchella
GCTAACTTAGGAGAATGTAACAAAACTTGGTGAGCAAGTTTCACAAACTCAAGTTAAGTTTAAAGTAACTAAAGTTAGTTAACCCATGGTTAAGGAAACTTCCTATTTGACTTTTGGCTATAAAAAGAGACCCAACCTACCCTTTTTCTTCATAATTTCGTGTATATATATATATATATATATATAGAGAGAGAGAGAGAGAGAGAGAGAGAGAGAGAGAGAGAGAGAAGCAAAATGAAAAGGAAGAAGAAGGGAGGAAGAAGAAGAAGCTTGAAGATGGGAGCTTTAAAAGTTAAGTCCATGGTTTTCATTATCAATAATTAATCTTCAGCAAGGTAAGAGAGACTCTAATACTTTTAATTTTACATAAATTAAACATCTCTCCCACCATCCTCAAACACAAATCTAAGTTCAAGAATCAAAACTTGGGACTGTTTGGTTTAAATGTTGAAGTTGTGAGTTGGTGTGGGATTCTCCATAGGTTCCATGACTTCTATAAGCTCTGGAATATTGATATATTGAAGTAAAATACATGTATTCAAAGAAAATGAGTCAAAAACTTACACACTTAACACTAAGAGTCTAGAATCAAAATAGGCCTGAGTTTTGGGAGTTTTGAGATTTCTTCCCTGATCTTTGGAATATCATAAATCAATGTAGAAACATGATATAAGCGTGTTCTTTATATCCAGACCTATGTTTTTGTGTTATCTTTCATTCAAAATTGGTTTGAACTCATTTTAGTAAGTAGAACTCGAGATATTACAATTCTACTAAAGTGTGTTGGTTTCAGACCAGTCAACATGCAGACCTAAAAACCCTAGTTTAAAATGATATATGAGTTTTGGCCAAAATATGAAAGTTGTAGAAAACATGTGTGTCTAGTTGTCCACCAAATATGAGCACAACATAATGTGTTTTGTTAGCTCAAAACACCTTTGAAACTCTCTGTTGTGTTTCAGCCCTCAAGGGACACTTCTGTCATATATTTGTGTGTAGCCTAAATATCCTATTTTTAGTGATCATTCCAAAAGTGGTCTACATGAACTTTGTAGATAACATATTGAAGTACTTTCTTCCAAGAAATCCGACCTTAAAGCCTTGGAATGATTCCCCAAAACCGTTTCAAACCCTCTGTCCAAAACTGACTCTTCTGAGTTTTGGCAGCTGACAGAACCTATTTTCTAAAATGGCCAAAAAGTCTAACTTGTTCTAAACAACTACCCTAAAATCTAGACATGAAACTTGTTGGGGACTTGTTAAGATAGAACATACTAGAAATTGGACTCATTCGGATTTGATATGATAACCCAAAACGGAGACCAACAGAAGCATGTTTTTTGTGAAATCTTGAGAAAAGTGCTGAACCATTTTTGTTAAGTATGTTTTGTTCACCCTTTTGCCTTAAGTTTTGGCCTTGGTGTTAAATATGGGAGTTGTAAAAAATATTTTTATCTAAATGGTGTTTAGAAATCATAACTTGATTTCAAGTCTAAGTACCTCAAGATGCTGCAGTAGTTTAAAATTTAATGATTTGAAAGAGAGTAATAAATAGTTAAGTAAAATCTTCAAATAAGTGAAGGATTGGGTAAGCGCGTTGTGCCCCTTAAATCTAAAAAGAAAGTAACCATAGTCCCAAAAATCAAGAAAATATTCCTTGGTCGAAATCGTTTTAGTTTCACATGCTAAAGGGGGAGGATTCCGTGTTAACGGTAGAGTCGTGTTTTGCTTGTTAGGTACAGATGTTGTAGAACCCGGGGTTCCTGCTTAGCTTATCGGGGGAGGCTCAGTTCATACGCATATAATATAAGATGAGAGTGCTTAGCTATTATCTTGAACTCGAGTTTATGTAAATGATACTTAAAAATGCTTTGAAGCGCATGCTTTGAAATATGACTAGCTTGACGATCAAATGAGCCTGTTGTTTTAAAAGCCATGATGTTTTAAATTCAAGTGTGCTATCGATGATATTCTGAGCTACCACGATATTACTACGAAAGTATGGTTAATGTTACCATGATTTTTTCATTTGCCCCTATAGGGGAGGTTTCCCGTTAAGTGGGGGTTTTTGCCTTTAAGGCTTTTGAGCTGAGTCTCAAATTTTAGCACATACCACTCGTGCTTGGCAGAGTGTGGCCCTCATTCTATCACGTTGCTATCCATGCATTACGAATTGAGATTACGGTACCATCGGAACTCCCGGTCGTGAGGTTAAAAACTACTTGGACATTATTGGGGTTTGAGTCTAGATTTGAGATAGTGGTCATGCATTTTAAATTTCTGGCAGTTAAGCCAGGAACATATTTTTGTTTGTAATATTGAGAAGGTTCTGTATAATCTGTTATATTTTCATGTTCAAGCAAATGCATCAGTTTCTATATTTTCGAGAAAAATGTGATGAACTATTTTTAGAAAGAATTTTCAGTTATCCTTAACTAAGTAACTGTCTTTTCTGTTCATGATAATGCTAAGTGCGCTCTTCTATAACCTCTGTGGTTGCAGATACTAGGAACGACTAGGAATTGGTCCACCACAAGCGTCGTCGTGTAGTTTTGGTTCTGGTGTTGGGAATTATTTTGGTTCAGTTTTCTTTTGTTTAGTTTTTTAGTTTTAGCAAAGTTTCATGTATATGACTCTGGAGGTTTTTAATGTTTTAGAAGTAATGTATGCCCTTGGGATGGCGAATCCCTAGTAACACATGTATACCTCTTTTGACATTAAGGTGTTATGGTTGTTTAGAATTTCTTGCTTGGTCTCTTAATATCTTTATCCCTTGTCTTTCTCTTTGGCCGCCGGTCTGCGGTGGGATTACATCCCTTGTACAAGTTTGGTGCTTTGCAGGGGCAGGGTGTTACATGGAAGATATTAAATTAAGCATTATGATGATCCAATACTTGTTGAACAAATAATATACATAATAATATTGTGTTATAAGTCAATAAAAAAAAATTATTATTGAAGTTGATATACAACAAAATAAGTTAAAAAGTCACGCATTGCCAAAATAGCTTAATTTGACTTAAAAGACTACATCTATTTAATCAATTGCTATGAAAACTGTGACAATACTTGGGTATACTATATTTATCATAAAAATACTAAAATGATTGGTATCAGTAGAAAAAGACACTAAAAAGATATATCAAATTAACTTTTAATGTATTTCTTCTGATAAATGAGTCAGTTGCTCGCTACTTGACACTTCGAGTTAGATGTGATTGGGGAAGTACTTTGTCCCGATGATACTTGCTGAAACTTTGATTGGCTGGGACGCTGTTCATCGAGGTGCGACTACTACATTTGCCGGCAGCCCCTTCCTTTTCAGGTGAACTCAAGGTCTTCCTTTTCAGCAATTCTTTATTAGCATGTCCTTGGTGTTTTCAACGTTTCAAAGCGCCCACGCAATGCCCCTCGGCCCTACACAACCCTCTTTCATCAAAGGGAGCAGATTAATCACCTCCCACTTACCTCTTCCTCAAGTCTTCGACAATCAATTCGTCCTCTCTTGGGACTTTTATCGGGAGCCCTCTTGTTATGCTCTTAAGGGGGCCAGTTTCACTCCAACTCTATTGGAGGCAAAAACTGCCCAGATCATTGTTTTTGTAAATAATTTTTGGTAAAAAATTAATTAGACGGGCAAACGCTGAAACAGGCTCCAGATAAAACTTTTGACGAAGAACGATAAAAAAAATCCATGCAACCAAAGTTAATTTAGAAGAATATCTCTTGTCGATTTAATCTTCAACTACGACTTGATTTTGAGTTGAAACTCCAGTAAGATATTTTACTGTATTTTCTTACGCGATCCTCGAACGAAGTGAGGGTTACGATCCTCCGAGAACTCGTACCGTCAGAACCCCGATATATTTTAGTCTCGAAAGACAAAAATAATATCATAATAATAATAATATATGAATTATCAAATTCAAATTGGTTCAGCTTACCCGCGTATATATAGGGCCACAGTAGGGACTTAGGAAATAATTATGAGTTAGACTTCTAGTGGAACACAAACACCTACTAGAGATTTCTGCAATTATGGAAAGACATGCAGCGATTTCTACAATTTTCATAAAACACCGAATCACAGTTCACACCACTAAAGAACTGTAATTACACTTTAACCTATAATCTCAAGACTTTTTTGCATTGAGCTCCTGTTATTAAATGCTTGCCATTTCTCCCCACGTTAAGATTCTCAATACCCGCCAATTAAATTTAATTACTGACAATTTAATTTAATCGAAATCTTGATATTTCTTAAGCCTTTCTGCTTAACTTATTTGACCGTCGAATAATTAAATCCACCTGCAGGGTTTAGCCTAGTCAAAACTTATAAGCATTTTTAAGGGGTATCGTCAATCCCGATATATCGGAACGTGAATTCCGTCAATAATTAATATTTGTCATATAAATAATTCTACTATTCAATTCACCGGGAATATAGACCCATATAAGACTGCACCCTCTAATTAATCAAAATAACGAATTTTAAATATATGCAAATCAATAATTATTTCAAGATTAAGAGCATACGCACAATTCATAATAATCTTGGGGTATGAATTAATTTATATAGTCAGTATAAAATTAATTACCCTAAATGTCCCGTTCAATACACTCAAAGTGTACTGGCACAGAGAGTCGGAACAATAGACAACGCTATTATCTATTCCTTGTAACTAAGACAGGCCTACTAAAATTCTGTACCACAGTCGTACCAATGGTATGTCCATTTCCATCTAAACTGTGAACATAAAACTTATATTCTGTAAGAACCTAAAATCTGGTCTTCTGTGTATAAGCCGTACTCTACACACCAGATTAAATACTATACAGAATATTGAACATCCATGCATATCAAAGAAATGATACACATACATTGCTCATAAAGATTCTCATAAAATAAAAAATTTATTTTATTAAAAATAAAAATAAATACTAAAAATATGATTTTCAGTATATCAACCCTAACAATCACCCACTTATACTCAAAATCATGTTGTTGTACATCTGACTCCCATGCCCTGTACATGACTATCAAAGTCTTAGCCGGTAAACTCTTTGTAAAAGATCTGCAAGATTGTCACTTGATGTTAGCTCTATGTCTGACTAAAAATCTGAATCTGTGTACCCTAAAGGTACTAGACTGTCTTCCTGGTAAATCAACATATAATCTTTAGTCCTTTTTAGGTATTTGATTATATTATTTACTGCAGTCCAATACTCCTGTCCTAAATTAGATTGATATTTGCTAACCATGCCAACGACAAAGCAGATTTCGGGTCTAGTGCAAAACATAGCATACATGAGGCTTCCTACTGTCGAAGCATAAGAAACCGCCTTCATCCTCTCTATCTCATTAGGTGTTCTAGGACACTGATCCTTGGATAGAGTGATTCCATGCCTGAAAGGGAGAAAATCCTTTCTTGGAATCCTACATACTAAAACAAACAATGATAACATCGATACACTTTGCTTATAATAAGCTTAGCATCCTTTGTTTTCGATCTCACACAAGCTTGATCCCAAAGGTGTGACTAACTTCTCCTAAGTTCTTCATATCGAACTGCCTAGATAACTACACTTTAACCGTAGATAATGCCCCCACATCGTTTTCGATGAGCAAGATATCATCTACATAAAGTACTAGGAAGATCACCACACTTCCGTTACGCTTCTTGTACACACAGGACTCATTTGGACTGTGATCAAAATCGTAAGACTTTGTAGCTTGATCAAATAGAGTGTTCTAAGACCTCGATGCCTGCTTAAGTCCATAAATAGGTCTCTTAATCTTGTACAAAATGTGCTTCTGGCTCTTTGTAATGAATCTGTCTGGATGTATTATATAGATACACTCGTCAAGACTTCCGTTAAGAAAAGCTGTCCTGACGTCCATTTGCTAGATTTTGTAATCGAAATGTGTGGCAATGAATAAGAGAATCCGGATAGACGTAAGCATAGCTACTGGCGAAAAGATCTTCTCATAGTCAATCCCTTCTTTCTGAGTGAACCTTTTAGCAACAAGCCTAGTTTTGAAGGTTTCAACCTTCTCATCTACTCATCTCTTCTTCTTGTAGATCCACTTGCATCCAATGAATTTTATCTCTTCGGGTGGTTTTATAAGTTCTCAGACCTGATTGGAATACATAGAATCTATTTCTGAATTCATGGCCCTTTGCCAAAGATATGCATCTTTGTCTTGTAGTGCTTCTTTGTAGTTATAGGGCTCGGTATTCAGTTCTGCTGGGATCTTGTCATAAGACTCTCCCATTACCTGTGTCTGTGTATTTGCAGTAACAGGCTGTGCAGAATCTGAACCCTGTGCATCAGCACCCAGTTCTTGATTTGTACATGTCCCGATAATTCTCCCATTATGACGAGGTAATGGAATATTAGCGACTTGTGGTTCCTCTTCCGTTCTACTGGGATTTCTTCTCAGTTTTGCTAGAAAAATTTTGCTATTGGGCCTGTGGTCCATAATATAATTCTCTTCTAAGACTTGGGCATTGGTGCTAACAATGACCTTCTGATCCTTAGGATTATAAAATAGACCACCCTTCGTTCCGTTTGGATACCCCACGAAGAAACAGACTTTTATCCTTGGTTTTAACTCACCCGCGTTCTCTTTCAGCACATGTGCTGGACACCTCCAAATCCGAATGTGTTTCAGATTAGACTTATACCCAGTCCACAATTCTATAGGAGTAGAAGGTACTGACTTAGAAGGTACCGTGTTCAGAATGTAGGCCGCTGTCTCTAAAGCGAGTCCCCAAAACGAATATGGTGAATATGAATAACTCATCATTGACCTTACCATCTCCATAAGAGTCTTATTCTTTCTTTTTACAACACCATTCTGCTGTGGAGTGCCAGGTACAGTCAACTAGGATGTAATCTCCTTTGATCACAAGTAGTTCTTAAGCTCTCCAAAGATTTATTCTCCACCATGGTCGGATCGTAGTGATTTGATACTTTTTTCCTGACGCTTCTCCGCCTCCACTTTGAATTCTTTGAATTTTTTAAAGCATTTAGACTAACGGTGTATCAGCTAAATATATTCAGACCTTGAGTAGTCATCAATGAAACTGGCGAAGTTCTCAAAGCCATCTCTAGTCTGGATTGCCATAGGACCACACATATCAGAATGAACCAGCTCCAACAGTTCTTTAGATTTATAGCCTTTGGTCGAAAAGGGCCTCTTGGTCATTTTACCCTCTAAGCAAGATTCACAGACTGAAAGTGCCTACACTTCCAATGAACTCAAAGGTCCATCTGCTACCAGTCTGTTTATCCTTTTTAAATTAATATTACCCAAGTGTAAGTGTCAAAGAAACGTTTGGTTCATTAAAGAAGGAAACTTTCTCTTATAAGGTAATATAGATATATTATTCGTTTCAGTCTATTGCAGTGTAGGAGAGATTAGAGTAATAATATAAAGATCATCCACCAATGAACCAGAATAGATAATCCGTTTATTATCCTTTATAACCACGGAGTTATTAAAATAAACCAAATATCCGTCTTTAGCCAATCCAAAAATAAAAACTAAGTTTCTTCTACTGGAAGGTACATAGAGATAATATTTCAATATTAAAACCCGATCTCTACCAAAACTGAGAGTGATATCTCCTACTACAACTGCTGTTACCTTTGTACTATTGCCCGTATATAGGTAAATCTCCCAATCACTAAGTTATCGGGTTTCTTGGAACCCTGCAATGAATTGTTGACATGATTAGTGGCTCTCGTATCTACACACTAGGTACCGGTAGATAACACCGCTAGACATGTTTTGACAACTAGTGAACAGAAATTACCCTGTTTGTTCTGTCTTCTGAGAAATACTAGACATATTATTTTTTAGTGCCGGGTCTGGATGTAGTGAAAACATCTGCCTTTCGGCTTTTTCACACCAGTCCGTGGCCCACTAACTACCCTAGAAATCGTGTCTTCTTGTTTCTAACTTTTTTCTTCCTCATGCCTTTTGATCCAGATGAAGAACCTTTTTCAGAAACTAACACATTTTCTGATATTGAAGGAATACCATTTGTAGTTAAAACAATATCCAAGTTACATTTCCAGTCAACAAAATTTGGTCCCGTGAGTTTGTTTTCTTTGAGTATAGAAGCGAGTGGGTTGAAATCTATTGTAATCATGAGATTCACAATTAAAAAACCGCTAATTATGATAATCAAAACTTTGAATTCATTTTAATTTTGTTTCCTCTACTATTTTAAAATTAATTCGCCAGCATCCTGGTAACCTGAGAATAGCATGCCACGATGGATGGACGTCTACTATCCTTCATAAGACTAGACAGGCCAATTCCTTTTAATTTTACTATCTAGGCAACTGACCATGCTAAGCAAATTAAATAGCTAACATAGCTTCGATCCAGTATATAATAGCAGTGACTCAGATGAAGCAGATACTATTATATACTGTTAAGTGTTAACCATCACTTAATTTCAAATAAATCGCTTCGCAATGAACCCTTCAGATGGAGAAGTGATCCATACTAATAATTATCCAAAATTATCCATGTCACGCCCCAAACTCCGGGCCACGTGAAACACCCATAAATAACCATACATGATACCCAACTGGAGATTATACTCTCAAATAAAACCATACATGCATTGTATATAAACGCCAAATGGCAACATTACACGGCTCCAACGCCCAAAAGACATGTTATAAGCATACATATAACAAAACTAGTAAAAAAGAAGACTACAGCTCTTTCACCTTTTAGCACCTGCAGATCAACCTCCGTGACCGGTACCTGAAGAAAAGAAAAATCCCACACTGTGAGCCAAAGCTCAGTAGATTCTAAACAACATATGGGATATAAGCTAAGCATGCTCAATAAACGAAGTGCAGTTTTTGACTCTCTTTCAAGCCATAAAAACAATTTGAAAACAGTTTTAGATCACGACCCACCAGAGCCAGAAAACCATTTTCATATGCAAGGGAAAGTGAGAATAAAAAAAACCATTTGTCGACTCACTAGAGCCTTCAAAACGATTCGAGTATCACGACTCTCGCAGGCCGTTAATACAGTATTTCGACTCCCATAGGCCAATAATACAGTTTTAAGAAAATTGGTCTATCCATCCTAAAATGCAATACATGCAATCCATGAACACGTGCCTCTTCAGGATCTCATTTCAGCCTTCAGATATCGAACACACACACACACACACCCGTGCCTCATCAGAATCTCATTTCAATCCGTCAGATATCGTACACCACGCACGCAACCCATGTAACACATATCTTCACGGACTTTCACCGTAAGACCGCAGCCCCAACTAATGCATCTTCTCGAACTTTCACCGAAGGACCGCAGCCCCAAATACGTCGACTTTCGCAGCCTACCACGTGTACCGGCTTTCACAGCCAACCTCATACACCGGCTTTCGCAGCCTACCTCATACACCCACACACTCACACGTGCATCAACGACCAGGATTTACATCTACTAGATCACAAATTCATCTACGCCATTTCATACACATATGCTAACCTAAATCAAAAATTAAAGCTTATAACCATGTATCAATACGACGTTCCACAAACCACGTCACATGCCTATAAAACTCTAGGTTTTAAAGCATAAACCACGTTACACATAACGATTGATATCACAACCACGTAATCCACTTACGTATTATGTACATAAATAAACACCGTTATAAATATGCACATAACCATGTATAATCATACATCACGACGCCACCCGCCGAAACAAACCAACATCCACACACGGGACAACCCACATGACCATCACTGACCCAAACACTCCCAACACGGCCATCACAGACCCACGACGCTCACCCGCGCCAACACAAACCCAACAGCAAACCACGTACCCAACCGTGCATCAACAAACCGCATCTACAATATACATCACCCACGAGGGTGACACTCAAGCGTACACCCGAGGCCACGATACAACCCCCGAAACCACCACACTACCAATAAAATCCCTAAAGGAACTCACAGGTATTTAAATCATGTAATTTCCATAAATTAAACAATTGAATACAATAGGACACCAATCGGAAACCAAAGAACCAACCCACAACCATAAACCACCAGCCTACAGCTTCAGTCGGCTGTAAATCACACTAGAAAACCACCAAACGCCTAGGAGCACTGTCCAGTCCACTGACCCTCGAGGTCCAGTCGACTGAACCCAAGAACACATGATCTAGTCGACTGAACCCAACCCAAAAACGGTTCTAAGCTACGGGTTCAACCTCCAAACCTCAGATCGAAGCCTTGAAACTCTCTTTTAACATCCTCAAACACATGTACACCCAGGCCTAACACTAAGATCTCGAAAGAAATGCTCGACATTCGATTCCATTCACCAAAATCATCGAAACAAGGTTTTAAACCCAAAAACCTAACTTTGATATAAACTCAAATCTATAGAGATCTACCCATTAAAAACACACATGTTTACCCGCATCACCCTTATACAACAGTAGGGTCTAGAATCCTACCTCGGTGAGTTCAAAACTTGACGCCTCGAACCACGTGCAAAATTGAACTTCACCGAAATTAAAATCTGACCAGATGGTTGCGTAACCCACCATGCCAAAAGCAAGGATCCACTGTTGGATCGGTAAAAACTGAGGCCCGGGCCCCCGAGAACTTAGAGAGAAGGCAGAGAGAAAACGAAAAGCTTATTGGAGAAGTTTTGAAAAATATTTTTATGAAAATATCTAACTCCAGATATTTATAGGTCTCCAAAATATATATTTTTTAAATGTTTTGAGAATCGTGCCACAACGGCCCACGGCCCTGGGAACCTATCCCGCATGCATGTCTAAGACCGATCATGCATCAAAAGAAATAAAACATGCTCGAAAGAAAACACGTAACGCGCGTCCAAAAACACCGAAAAAGAAAACAGGTCAGGATCTCACAACTCTACCCCTCTTAAAGGAATTTGGCCCCCGAAATTCAACTCAAGGTTAAAATAACAAACCATCGATCACAATCGACACGACATACGAGATGATCAGCCAAACCATTCCTAGGATATAGTCAAACAAGGTCAGGCATCCTAAATAATGGCCAACTGTCTCAAAGACTCGGGATCTACAACACTCCCAACCTCACATCCTCACCAACCGCTGCCTCAACACAGTACACCATCCACGGGATCCATAACCAACCCCAAACAGATGCAATGAAGAATCTGACCCGTAACCTGCATACTCAGAAAGTACCTCTGCACGCTGAAGGAATATCAGCATCCTCCGGCACGACCGGTGCTCTAGATGAACCGTGAGCTGCAAGAGAATACACTCAGGGCAACCCCATCCTGTCCTGTCCACCAGTACTCGGAGCTGTCGGCTGCCGCACCGACTGAACTGATGTACTCCCACTTACCATCCGAAAAGTCTGTACTACGGAGGGCTACTGTCAACCCTGCACATACGAACCCACTGGTGTGTCCTCCCTACTCGGCGCACTGCCTCTCTGGGGATAATTCCTACGAATATGTCCAAACTGTTCACACTCATAGAAAACTAATGGTTCCCTCCCCTACGGCTGCACTGGAGCCAAACTCTGCAATGGTCTCGGCTGTAAATAATCTGCCGCACGATGCCCCGGTTGTCTACATCGATAACAGGTCAACTCTCGCTGCTTCGGCATCCCAAACGAAGCCATAGATGGTGATGGTGCTAAAAACTACTGTGGTCTAGATGGATAAAAGCTAGGACCAGAGGACTTCTACCTCTTGTTGGAGCATCCACCTGCCTGTACCTCCGTCCCACCCTATGATGTCCTGGCCTCTCTCGAAGCTCAAGTCTTAGCTAAAGCATTCCCAACCCTTGTTGCCACCTCCACCAGCTGTCTGAACACACGATATCCCATCACAGCCACTCGCTCCTTGATCGTCGGCCTCAAGCCCCACTGAAACCTCGTCGAAAGCAACTCATCTGTGCACTCCACCTCCGGTGCAAACCGAGACAAGCCCGTAGACCTGGCCTCATACTACATAATGTCCATGGCCCCCTGGGTAAGAGAATAGAACTCCTCCCTACATAAGTCCCTCCTCAAAGCTGGAAAATATCTCTAGGAAAACTCGTGTAAAAGCTGCCCATGTGGCCCCCACTGTAGTCCTGGCATACCTCCACCACTGATGAGCATCACCTCTCAACTGAAAGGTGGCAAAAGAAACTCGCAACTCATCCTCCACAATCTGCAATGTGTCAAGGATCCGAGTCGTCAACTCCAACCACTTTATCGCCAGAAGAGGATCAGGATCTCCTGCAAAAGTAGGTGGATCCATGCGCCTGAACTCCCGCATCGCAACTGTAGCCCTCGCCTTAGGCACCCTCTCCCTAATGGGCTCACCCCTAGCAACCAGCTGCTGGATAGAACCAACCAGCACACGCAACAGCTCCGTCGCGTCCATCGGTCCCTGGGGAACATTAGCATCCCCAACATCAGGGATAAGTATATCCCCTTGGCCAACATGGGCACGGCCACGACCACGGCATCGCCCTCTCTTCACCGACATCACGTCTACATGAAAGCAAAGCAATATATAAGACGCAAGACATCGCATGAACATAAACGCTAAACACTTAGCATGCTAACACATAGTCACATAAGTTCATGCTAAACAACTCCACATATATCGAGGAGATCCAACAAGAATGACACGTCAATCTGGATAACCTACTCAGATTTTTTGATACAAATCACGTCAGCTAAATGCGTTTCTAGCTTGGCTTCCAAGTTTGTTAACCTAGACACCCAAAGGCAGCACTATCACTCCTAAGATTCAACCCCCATGCTCACATATACGCATCGTTCACATATCTAACATGCTGACACGATCATGTTACAAAAGCGTGTAAACACATGCAATCAAGCACACGCATTCAACCTTACACAGTGATGCAACCTCTTCCCACGACTCATAGGTATTCGAACCCAGAGCTTTGATACCAAGTTGTCACGCCCCAAACTCTGGGCCACGTGAAACACTCATAAACAACCGTACATGATACCCAAACCGAGAATATACTCTCAAATAAAACCATACATGCATTGTATATAAATGCCAAATGGAAACATTACACGGCTCCAACGCCCGAAAGACATGTTATAAGAATACATATAACAAAGCTAGCAAAAATGAAAACTACAGCTCTTCCACGTCTTCAGCACCTGCAGATCAACCTCCGTGATCGGTACCTGAAGAAAAGCAAAATCCCACACCATGAGCCGAAACTCAGCAGATTTTAAACAACATATGCGATATAAGCTAAACATGCTCGATAGTTTTCAACTCTCTTTCAAGTCATAAAAACAATTTAAAAACAGTTTTAAATCACGACTCACCAGGGCCAGAAAACCATTTTCACATACAAGGAAAAACGAGGATAAAAAAAAACATTTGTGGACTCACTAGAGCCTTGAAAATGATTCAAGTACCACGACTCCCGTAGGCCGTTAATACAGTATTTCGACTCCCGTAGGCCGATAATACAGTTTTAAAAAAATTGGTCTATC
>JAULJZ010060476.1:0-13554 GCA_032270985.1 Heliamphora pulchella
GCACCGAGTCAAATACTGGATAGAATATACGGACTATGCATTCATACATCACAAATATAAATATGAAACCATAAATGGAATACCATCTCAAATGTTTCTCATTAACATGCCAGGGATCCAGAATAAAATACATAAAAAGTATGACTTTTCAGTATACATTCCCAACATGTTTGAATGATGATTATTATTGGTTTTTAGTCACGAGGGTTGATCGTGATAATTTAAACTTTTTAGATCGATTGTGTGCCTTCGGAACATAGGTTTCGATGTAAAAGCTTTATTTTTTCTTTAGATATTGTTCAATGTATGTAAGAATAGGTTTGAATACACAAAGAACAGGTTGCAGCAAAATTGGCGACACCGGCGGTGGTTTTGGGATTTTTGGGCCACGGATTGCGGTGGATTTTCTACAATTTTACAATAGGTTTTTTAGTAAGTTTTTTGCATGTTATATGCATTAGAAAACTGCAGCAAAACAGTCCTAAAATCCAACAAGCAGCGCAAGCCGACGATTTCCAGGGCCCATTTTTGTAACTTTTTTGGGGCAATTTTTGATTATTTTTTTGGGCAAAAAATAGCAATAAAACTGGGCTAAAAAATAGTCCAAATAGTTGTAAGAAAGAAGCAAAAAACTAGCACAAAAAATAGTTCATGCAGCGACACTACAGCGGAGGCGGTGAGGCTATTTTGGGGCCATTTTTCGAGGCATTCTTTAGGGCATCATGTGGATGTATATCAGTGCTAAAAATAGCAGAAAATGGGAGTTGAAACAGCCACAGAACGAGGGAGAAACGATAGCAGAGGCAGTGGTGGCTGTTCGGGGCGGTTGTTTTTAGCTCAGATGGTTCGGGATGGTATTGTATTTGTATGATACTATGTTTCGAAGAATCTTGATAAGATTTGGATACCGAAAGCTGATTCTGAAAAGGAATGAAATATTACAGATAACATGTTCAAGATGAGTTTTTTTTTTAAATTGGAAATTTTAGAAAAACATGAAAATTAATTTCAAATTTTGAATTAATTAAAAGAAAAAGTTTAATTTTAATAAATTAGTTTTTTTCTGAAAAAAATTTGTAACTGAAAAATTAAATTAAATTCTTGTTTTTTATTTAAAATTAATTTTTTCAATAAATAAGAATATTTGAATATTTTATTTGTTACACATTAAAACATGGAAAGATGGTTTCAAAAAATTAAAATCTTTCGGATCGTGTGGTTTTTCAAAATTAATAAATTTATTCTAATTAAACAGTTTTTATAACCCTCAAAATTCTTTTAAAAACTAAGTGAGAGAGAGAATTTATTCATAGATAAATCATGTAGTCTCCATCACTAGTTCGTAGGTGATATAATTAATTCTGCGTGTTGACAATAAGACCTTCTTCCCCATCAGACAGAATTAATTGTGGTATCGCCGGTACGAAACTTCTTTAGGGATAATTCTGTATAATTGTTAGTGTGGATCACTTCTCTATCTGAAGAATTTATTGCGAAGCGAATGATTTGGGATTAGGTGGTAGTTAACATTTAGCTGTAAATAATAGTATACTCTTCATCTAAGTCATTGCTATTATTTATTGGACCGAAACTATGTCAGCTATTTAATTTTACTTGGCACGGTCTGTTGCATGTATAGTAAAATTAATAAGAATTGGCCTGTATGGACAAAAAAATGGATAATTGATGTCCTCCCATTGAGGCATGCTATTCACATGGTACCAGGCTGCTAACGATTTTTTTTTAAATAGTAGAGGGAACTAATTTAAAATAAAACCCATCAGATGTAAGTGGATCTACAAGAGGAAGAGAGGAGTAGACGGGAAGGTTAAAACTTTCAAAACTAGGCTTGTAGCAAAAGGGTTCACTGAGAGAGAAGGGATCGATTATGAGGAAACCTTTTCGCCGATAGCCATGGTTAAGTCTATCCGGATTCTCTTATTCATTGCTGCTCATTTTGATTACAAAATCTGGCAAATGGATGTCAAGACAGCTTTCCTTAATGAAAGTCTTAACGAGTGTATCTATATGATACAACCAGACAGATTCATTGCAAAGGGCCAGGAGCACATGTTGTGCAAGCTTAAGAGATCCATTTATGGACTTAGGTTGGCATCGAGGTCTTGGAACACTTGGTTTGATCAATCCATAAAGTCTTATGATTTTGATTAGAGTCCGGATGAGTTATGTGTGTACAAGAAGCATGACGGAAGCGTGGTAATTTTTCTAGTACTTTATGTAGATAATATCTTGCTCATCGAAAACGATATGGTGCATTATCTACGATTAAAGTATAGTTATATGGGCAGTTTGATATGAAGGACTTCGGATAAGCTAATCACATGCTTAGGATCAAGCTTGTGTGAGATCGAAAACAAAAGATGTTGGACTTATCACAAGCAAAGTATATCAATAATCTACTTGCTCGTTTTAGCATGCAGGACTCCAAGAAAAGGTTTCTCCCTTTCAGGCGTGGAATTGCTCTATCCAAGGATCAGTGTCCTAAGATACCTGATGAGATAGAGAAGATGAAGGCGGTTCCTTATACTTCGATAGTAGGAAGCCTCATGTATGCAATACTTTGCACTAGACCCGACATCTGCTTTGCCGTTGGCATGGTTAGCAAATATCAATCTAACCTAGGGCAAAAGCATTGGACTACGGTAAATAATATAATCAAATACCTAAAATGACTAAGAATTATATGTTGGTTTACTAGGCAGATAATCTAGTATTTTTGGAGTACACAGACTCAGATTTCCAGTCTGACAAGAATTCCCAAAAGTCTACCTCAGGATATGTGTTTACCTTAAGAGGTGGAGCTATAAGTTTGAGGTGTATTGAGCAGTCCTGTATTGTTGATTCCACCATGGAGGCCGAGTACTTGGTAGCTCTTGAAGCAGCCAAGGAGGCCGTTTGACTCAGGAACTTTCTATTAGATCTATATGTGGTATCTTTAGTCCAATCGGCTATTACACTTTATTGTGATAATAGCGGAGCGGTTGCAAACTCGAAGCAACCAAGAATCCACAAGAAAAAAAGTACATTGAGCGTAAGTATCACCTGATACGAAAATTTATACAGAAGAGTGATATTACTGTGATTAAGATTGCATCAGAAGACAGCCATGCATATCTTTTTATAAAGAGCTTACCGATTAAGACTTTTGATATTCATGTAGAGGGCATGAAAATTAGATGTATGACAGCATGGTTTTAAGTATAAGTAGGAGATTATTAGGATTGGTATATTAAAAATCATGTTTTTTGTGAGACCCTAACCCATTTTCTTTTTTGGTGTTTTTCGACGCTCGTTTAGTGTTTTCATTGTAGCATGTTTATATGCTTTTTGATACATGTTCAGGTTTAGATATGCATGCAGGGTTGGTTCCCAGAATCGTTGGGCGCTGTGATGCGGGTTTAAAAAAAAGATATTTTCGTGGTCTATAAATATCTGGCGTTAGATATTTTCAAAAGATATTTTTAAAATTTCTCAGCTAAGTTTCCTCCCATTTTTCTCTGCCTTCTCTCTAATTTCTCGGGGGCCCGGGGCTCAGTTTTCGACGATCCAAGTATTGATCCTTGTTATTGGTACAGTGGGCTACGTATCCATCCTAATAGAATTTTATTCTAGCAAAGCTCAATTTTGCACGTGGTTCGAGGCGTCGTGTTTTTAACTCAACGAGATAGGATCCTAGACTCTCATGTCTTATAAGGGTGTTACGTGTAATCGTGTGTGTTTCTATCGATTAAAAATGCATGAAAAACTATTTTATATTCAAACGGGGTTTTGGTTTAAAAACCTATTTTTTGTCATTTTCGGTGGATAGAATCGGGTGTCGGGTGTCCCTTTCAAGGTTTCGATGTTAGGCTTGGGCGTGTGTATGTCCGAGGGTGTTGGATGGGAGTCTGGAGGCTTTGATTCGAGGTTTAGAGGGTTGATATAGTGTTTCGGGAACTGTTTTCGCGTGGGGTCAGTCAACTGGATCTTAGGGTTAGTCGACTAGATCTTAGGTTTGTGGGTTTAGTCGACTGAACCTGGGAGGTTAGTCGACTGAGGTGCTTCTATTTGGGTTTTTTCTATTTTCTAGTGTGTTTTCAGTCGACTGGGGTATGGGGTTTAGTTGACTGGATTTCTGCGCTGGTTGTCTGTTGTTTGGTGGTTAGGTCCTTGGTTTTCAATTGGTTTTCAATTGGTTTTCAATTGGTTTTCAATGGCATTCAATTGATTGATTTATGGTATTAGTCGAATGAAATACTATTGGACTCTTTTTAGGGTTTGGTTGGTTGTAATGTGGCTTTGGGGGTCGTGTCGTGGCCTCGAGTGTTTGTTTAGATGCCGTCCTCGGGGTTGACATGCATGGTTAGATGTGGGTGTGGTGCACGATTAGGTGCATCGTATTTTTTCTTCGGTGGGTACGGGGCGTGTTTGGGCCTGTGGTTCTTTTTGAGAAAAATGTGTTGGTTTGTGAAATTGGATTTTTATGGGTTTGGTGTTGGCCTTTAGGTTAGGCTTGGTTTTGTGGGTGGTTTGGTTATCCAGATGAGTGGATGTCGGGTTATGTGGTGGGTGGCATCATTATGTGAAGTTATACATGGCTATGTGCATTTATAACTCTAGTTTATTTATGTACGGATTGTGTAGATGAATTGCATAGCTTGATGTCATTATGTGTAACGTGGTTATGTCGAATGTAATGTTGGTACATGAAATTATGTATTAAACCCTGATTTAGTTATGCATATGTGTATGAGATGAGATAGATGAACATATGGTTCTGTGAATGCTAACCCTAGTTAACAAGGCGTTCATTGGGGTTGAGGTCCTTCGGGGAGAACCCGAGAAGGTGTGTTCGTTGAGGCTGTGGTCCTTCGGCGAGAGGCCGAGAATGTGCATTTGTTGGGGCTGTGGTCCTTCGGCGAGAGGCTGAGAAGGGGATTTCGTTGGGGCTGAGGTCCTTCAATGAGAGGCCAAGAAGATGTATTAGACGATGGCTGCGGTCCCTCGATCAAAGTACGAGAAGATATATGGATTGCATGAAATACATATCAGGACAGATAAACTAATTTTAAACTGTTGTTACGATCTGTGTGAGTCCTGGCACAAAAACCGTTTTCAGGGCTCTCGTGAGTCAAAAATGGTTTTTATCCTCGCTTTCCCGTTACTTGTGAAAATCGTTTTAATGGCTTGAAAGGGAATCAAAAACTACACCTCGTTTTCCTAGCATGTTTAGCTTATATCTCATGTTCTGTCTAGTTTCTGCTGAGCTTTGGCTCACGGTGTGGGATTTAAAATATTTTTCAAGTACCAGTCACGCAGGTTGATTCAGGGTTACTGGAGAGGCAGAAGATCTGTAGTCTTCCTTTTTATTCTTTTTGTATCAAGTATGTTTATATGTTTTTTTTTCCAGTGTTGGGACCGTGTAATGTAAGCCTTTTGGCGGTTATATACAATGCATGTATGTTTTATATTGAGAGTGTATTCTCGGGTTGGGTGTTATGTTTGGTTGTTTGTGGATGTTTCACGTGACCCAGAGTTTGGAGCATGACAGCTTGGTATCAGAGCTCTAGGTTCTAATACCTAAGAGCCGTGGGAAGAGGGTACATTGCTGTGTGATGTTGATTATGTGTTCTTGATTGCATGTGTTTAGATGCTTTGATAACATGAACATGTTAGCATGTTAAGAATGAGAATGTTGTGTATATGTGAGCATGGGGGTTGAACCTAGGATTGATTACTCTTGCCTTCGGGCGTTTGGATTAACAAACTTGGGAGCCAAGTTAAAAATGCGTTTAGCTGACGTGATTTCTAGCTAGGAATCAGTGTAGGTTGTCCATATTAACACGTCATTCTTGTCGGTTCTCCTTGGTATATGGGGTTTGTTTAGCATAAACCTATGTGGCAACGTCTTAGCATGTTTATGTACTTTGTTTATGTTCCTACTATGTGCTGCGTCTTATGTTCTGTCTTTTTTATATGGACGCGATGTATGTGAGGAGAGAGTGAGGCCGTGGCCGTGGTGTTGGCCAAGGGGATGTTCCTATCCCTGATGGTGGGGTTGCAAATGCTCCTCGTGGACCTGTTGACGCGGTAGACTTGTTGAGATGCGCTGGTGGGTTCCATCGGTCAATTGGTTGAGGCCCCTAGAGGTGAGACGTTAGAGAGGGAATACCTGGGGCGAGAGCTACAGTGGCGATGTGGGAGTTTAGGCGCATGGATCTACCTACCTTTACTGGAGATCCTGATCCTATTGTAGCGACAGAGTGGTTAGAGCTGGTGACGTGAATCCTTGATACGCTGCAGATAGCTGAGGATGAGTTGTAGGTTCTTTTGTCACCTTTCAACTGAGAGGTAATTCGCATCAGTGGTGGAGATATGCTAGAAACACGGTGGGGGTCACATGGACAGCCTTTACAGGAGTTTTTCTGGAGAAATACTTCCCATCTTCGAAGAGGGACTTATACAGGGAGGAGTTTTATACTCTCACCCAGGGGTGATGGATATTATGCAGTACGAGACAAGGTTTACGAGCTTATCCCAGTTCGCACCGAAGTTGGTAAGCACATATGAGCTGCGATCAGTGAGGTTTGAGCGGGGCTTAAGGCCGGAGATCAAGGAGCGTGTGGTTGCAATGGGACTTCATGTGTTTATAGAGCTGGTAGAGGCAGCAGCGAGGGTTGAGAACACTATGATTGAGATTCGAGCTTCTAGGGAGGCTAATAAGACACCACAGGGTGGGACAGAGGCGCAGTTAGGTGGGTGTTCCAACAAAAGGAAGAGGTCCTCTGGTCCAAGCTTTCATCCATCCGAATTACCACAGCAGTTCTCTGCACCAGCACCATCAGTGGCTTCATCTGGGAGGCTAGAGTAGAGGGAGCTAATTTGCTGTCAGTGTAGATAGCCTGGACATCACATGGTGGATTACCCACAACCAAGGCAGTCCCAGGGTTCATAGATTCAGTCACAGGGGAAGGAGTTACAGATTTGTTATGGATGTGGCCAGCCTGAACATATTCACTAGAATTGTCCCCAGAGAGAGTACGCCGAGTACAGTGGGCACACCAGAGGGTTCATTTGTGCATGATCGACAGCAGCATTCCGCAGTTCAGACCTCCCGAGTGGCAGATAAGGGAACTTCAGTTTAGTCGGTATAGCAGCCGACAGCGCCAGGCTCTGGTGGATAGGCCAGGCTAACGCCGAGCAAAGCGCATGCTCTCATAGCTCCCAGTTCTTCAAGGGCATCGATCATGCCAGATGATGTAGCTATGCCTTCAGTGAGCAGAGGTACTTTCTTAGTGTACAGATTTTGAGCCAATAGAGCATTGCATTTTCTTGTGGCATCTGTTTGGGAGTTAGTGATGGTTTCCGTGGGTGGTGTGCTGTGTTGAGGCAGCGGTTGGTGAGGATGTGAGGTTGGGGTGAGTTGTAGATCCCTTGTCTTTGAGATAGTTAGCCGTTGTTTAAGATGCCTGACCTTGTTTGACTATATCCTAGGACTGATTTGGCTGACCATCTCGTGTACCTGTGTCGATTGTGATCGACGGGGTAGTTTTCTTTTGACCTTGTGGTAGATTTCAAGGGCAAAATTCTTTTAAGGGGAGTAGAGTTGTGAGACCCTGACCCATTTTCTTTTTCAGCATTTTTTGACGCGCATTTAGTGTTTTCGTTGCAGCATGTTTATATGCTTTTTGATGCATCTTCGGGTTTAGATATGCATACGGGGTTGGTTCCCAGGGTCGTTGGGCGCTGTGACGCGGGTTTTAAAAAAAGGATATTTTCGTGGCTTATAAATATTTGGCGTTAAATATTTTCAAAATATATTTTCAAAACTTCTCAGCTAAGTTTCCTTCATTTTTTCTCTGCCTTCTCTCTAATTTCTCGGGGGCCCGGGGCAGTTTTCGACGATCCAACTGCTGATCCTTGTTATTGGCACAGCGGGCTACGCATCCATCCAGATAAAATTTCATTCCAGTGAAGCTCGATTTTGGACGTGATTTGAGGCGTCGAGTTTTTAACTCAACGAGGTAGGATCCTAGACTCTCATGTCTTATAAGGATGCTACGTGTAATCGTGTGTGTTTCAATCGGTTAAAACTATATGAAAAACCGTTTTATGTTCAAACGGGGTTTTGGTTTAAAAACCTATTTTTCATCATTTTCGGTGGATGGAATCGGGTGTCGGGTGTCCCATTTGAGGTTTTGATGTTAGGCTTGGGCGTGTGTATATCTGAGGGTGTTGGATGGGAGTCTAGAGGCGTTGATTCGAGGTTTGGAGGGTTGAAATAGTGGTTCGAAAACTATTTATGCGTGGGGTCAGTTGACTGGATCTTGGGGTCAGTCGACTAGATCCTGGGTTTGTGGGTTCAGTCGACTGAACCTGAGAGGTCAGTCAACTGAGGTGCTTATGTTTGGGTTTTTTCTGTTTTCTAGTGTGTTTTCAGTCGACTGGGGTTTGGGGTTCAGTCAATTGGATTCCTAGGCTGGTTATTTGTTGTTTGGTGGTTGGGTCCTAGGTTTTCAATTGGTTTTCAATGGTATTCAGTTGATTGATTTATGGGATTAGTCTACTGAAATACCGTTGGACTCTTTTTGGGGTTCGATTGGTTGTAATGTGGCTTTGGGGGTCGTGTCGTGGTCTCGGGTGTTTGTTTAGATGTCATCCTCGGGGTTTACATCCATGGTTAGATGTGAGTGTGGTGCACGGTGAGGTTCGTGGTATTTGTTCTTCGGTGGGTACAGGGCGTGTTTGGTCCCATGGTTCTTTTTGGAAAAAATGTGTTGGTTTGTGAAATCGGGGTTTTATGGGCTTGGTGTTGGTCTTCGGGTTAGGCTTGGTTTTATGGGTGGTTGGTTGTCCAGGTGAGTGGATGTCGGGTTATGTGGTGGGTGGCGTCATGATGTAAAGTTATACATGGCTATGTGCATTTATAACTCTAGTTTATTTATGTACGGATTGTGTAGATGAATTGCATGGCTTGATGTCATTATGTGTAATGTGGTTATATGGAACGTAATGTTGGTACGTGGAATTATGCATTAAACCCTGGCTTAGTTATGCATATGTCTATAGATGACATAGATGAACATAAGATTCTATGAATGCTAACCCTGGTTAACAAGACATTCGTTGGGGCTGAGGTCCTTCGGCGAGAGGCCGAGAAGGTACGTTTGTTGGGGCTATGGTCCTTCGGCGAGAGGCCGAGAAGGGGGTTTCGTTGGGGCTAAGGTCCTTTGGCGAGAGGCCAAAAAGATGAATTAGACGGGGGCTGCGGTCCCTCGGTGAAAGTCCAAGAAGATACATGGATTGCATGAAAAGCATATCGGGACAGATAAACCAATTTTAAACTGTCGTTACGATCTGTGTGAGTCGTGGCACAAAAACCGTTTTCAGGGCTCTCGTGAGTCAAAAATGGTTCTTATCCTCGCTTTTCCGTTGCTTGTGAAAATCATTTTAATGGCTTAAAAGAGAGTCAAAAACTACACCTCGTTTTCCAAGCATGTTTAGGTTATATCTCATGTTCTGTCTAATTTCTGCTGAACTTTGGCTTACGGTGTAGGATTTGAAATGTTTTTTAGGTACCGGTCACGCAGGTTGATTAGGGGTTGCTGGAGAGGCGGAAGATCTGTAGTCTTTCTTTTTGTTCTTTCTGTATCATGTATGTTTATATTTTTTTTTCGGTGTTGGGACCATATAATGTAATCCTTTTTGCGGTTATATACAATGCATATATGTTTTACATTGAGAGCGTATTCTCGGGTTGGGTGTTATGTTTGGTTGTTTGTGGGTATTTCAAGTGACTCGGAGTTTGGGCGTGACATTTTTTGTATTTAATTTTATTTTTAATAAACTTAATTTTACATTTTATGAGAATTTTTACAAGCAATGTATGTATATCATTTCTTTAATATTATGTATGGATGTCCAATATTCTGTATAGTATTTAATCTGGTGTGTAAAGTACGACTTGCACACAGAAGATAAGATTTTAAATTTTTGCATAATATAAATTTTATGTTCACAATTTAGATGAAAATGGACATACCATCAGTATGACTGTGGCACAGAGTTTTAGTAGGCTTGTCTTGGTTACGGGGAATAGATAATAGCGTCGTCTATTGTTTCAACTCTCTGTGCCAGTACACTTTGTGTGTATTGAATGGGACACATTGGGATAATTAATTTTATACTGACTATATAAATTAATTCACACCCCAAGATTATTATGAATAGTGTTTATACTCTTAATCTTGAAATAATTATTGATTTGCGTATATTTAATATTCGTTGTTTTTATTCATTAAAGGATGCGATCTTATATGGGTCTATATTCCCGGTGAGTTGGATAGCAGTATTATTTATGTGGTGAATATTAATTATTGACAGAATCCATGTCCCGAAAGATCGGGATTGACGATACCCCCTTAAAGAAGCTTATAAGTTTTAACCGAGCCAACGCTACAGGTGAACTTGATTATCCGGCGGTCAAATAAGTTAAGCAGAAGGATTTAAGCAATTTCATAATACTGATTAAATTAAATTGTCAGTAATTAAATTTAATTGGCTGGTATCGAGAATCTTAACGTGGGTAGAAATGTTAAGCATTTAATAACATGAGCTAAATGTAAGAAGGTCTTGAGATTATAGGTCAGAGTACAATTATAGTTCTATAGTGGTGTGAACTGTAATTCAGTATTTTATGAAAATTGCATAAACCGCTGCAAGGTTTTCAGAATTACAGATACCGCTATGAGGTTTGCTTAATTATGAAAATCGCTGATGGGTGTATGTATTCCACTGGAAATGTCACGCCCTCGACCCAAGGTACGTAAACCCTACTTGATAACCTAAGTTTTTACAGAATAACCGAGGGGACTCCATTTTATAAAACCAAATTTTGTGGTTATAACTTTCTTTAAAGAAAACACTTTGATTTGATTTGATTTAAAAGAAATTCCTTTCTAAAGCTTCAAAAATATAAAAAAAAATCGGCAGAGTCTCTTCTGTTTTTCGGACTATCCCAAATTTTCCTATCAAATTCAAATCACAGTATATACTCAGGCACCACCTAGATATCAACATCCAATCACAATTAAAGCTATCTACTAGCTAAACAGAATTTAATTATATAATAACTCACAAGTATCATTTCATTACTATTGCATTCAATTCCATGAACATTAAAACATACATGAATATTACTAGATTCATCTAATATTACATTCATCCACACAATTCTCATTAAAGTCTCCCAATACAATACTTTGAAGCAAATATCTAAGATTTAAACATATATATAATTACATCCATAAATCAAAATAATAACATTGCTCCTTTCTTTCAGAACATTCTTCAAGATCACAACCTTTGCTTGCTTTTCTTTTATTAAAACCTATAAAAAAAAATTTGATACATACAACCTGAGCCGAATCTCGTAGAATGAGACTAATAACAGTGTAATGCATGATTTGTAAGCTGTGATTGGTGTAATAGAGTTAAAAACAAATATAAGTTTCACTAAGTTATTTTTCACTTACACACATACACACACACCCATGCACACAAAAGTCCCTTTTTAACTCATTCATTTCATTCACATTATTCCCATTTTTTTTTTACTCATTACCCGATTTTCACAAAACCGTGTCACACTTAATGAACCAGTGTCGGGTGCAGCTTATAGAAACTCATTCCTATTAATTCCCAATAGACTACGCGAAGCCATTGGATAATAGATAGCTCTATAACTCACCACGACACAACACCACATTTCGGGGCCTAACCCGTGGGCATAAGGTCCCCATCTTGCGTAAGTTTTCGGTCTTTCACCGAGGAACTGTGCAAAGCCCAACTTAATCCACATCAATCCATACAGTTCATTATTTGTTAATCACATTAATTTCCACAACCCAGGAGTCCAACCCACAAATGGTTTCTCTCCCAATCATTGCTACAAAATAAATCTTTATACAACTTCTCATAATTCACATCTTTCTCTTCGATGTTACCAAGTATCAACAACACAAGGTTAATGCAAATAAAATCACGGCATTTTAAAAGGAATACACCCATCATATATATAGATATAAATATGAAACTCACTTTTAAATTCGATATAAACAAACTTCCATAAACCTTTTTCATATTCCATAATTTTCTATATTTCGTCATCTATTGGATTTATCCATTCAAATTTCAATTCGAACTACAGTTCACCATTCATTTAGCTGAAGTATTCACTGTATACACACCAAGTTCTCGTTAATGCCATACACTCACATGTGCTAATCATTTTATTTATTACATCTCCTCAGTTTAACCTTGTAAATCTCGAATCACTTTTCCTATTTGCATATGAACAATTTATCTCTAATTTATTCATGTACTTTATGCCTACCTTTGTCATGTTTTAAACACTCATCCAATTTTGATCAAACCGACTTAATTACAAAACAAATTTTACAAGTGAACACTGAATGTAGAAGGAGTATCATAAAATGTCCAAAGTCCTTTGAGTAAAGTTTTAATTTGTAATTCTTCTTCTTAATGCTTACTCAATGGTTGCTACTCTAAACCAAAACGTAAATCTCTATTCATTTGTTTGTTTATGACATTTTCATGTTATAATGATTCTGTGAGACTCTGTACCGTTCCTTTTGATTTATATGCGTATACCAAGTTTTTACACATGCTTTAGCGTTTTTGCTTCGAAATACATATATGTGTTATGATGTATGTTTTGGTTAATCGGAGTATACGGGGTTGTTCCCGGGGGCTGCAGGGAGTTACGGTGCAAATTTTAAAAATTTAAAAAAAAAAGATATTTTAGGAGGTCTATAAATATCTTGATTTATATATTTTCAAAAGATATTTTCAGAACTTAACTCCTAAGTTTTCTCCATTTTTCTCTCTGCCTTCTCTCTAACTTCTCGGGGGCCCGGGGCTTGGTTTTTTATAAACCAACTACTGATCCTTAGTATCGGCAACGTGGTCTACGCATTCATCCGGACGGAATTCGATTCCCACGAAACTTAGATTTGCACATGGATCGAGGCGTCGGGTTTTTGACCCAACGAGGTAGAATCTCAGATTCTACTGCTGTATAAGGGTACCATATGTAATCCTATACTGTTTCACCGTTTAAAAACGCATGAAATGTGATTTTATGTTTTAGATCTGGTTTTTTATTTAAAATGGTTTTTCGGCGTTTTCGATGGATGGAAGTGTGTTATGAGGGTTTCCTTTCGAGGTTGTGATGCGAGGCTTGAGCGTGTTGATGCTTGAGGGTGTTTAATGAGTGTTTGATGGGTGTTTGGAGGTTCGATTTGAGTTTTAGAGGCAAAAACCAGTGAACCCGTAGCCAAAAAACAAAATCTGGGGAAGTTCAGTCGACTGAACCTTGGAGGTCAGTTGATTGAACCTTGCTTTGGGGAGTTCAGTCGACTGGACCAGGAGGGTCAGTCGACTGAAATTGCTTCTATTTGGTTTCTCCTTTTCCAGTGAGATTTTCAGTCGACTGGGGGCTTGGGCCAGTCGACTGGGGTCCTGTGTGGGCTG
>JAULJZ010060487.1:0-13554 GCA_032270985.1 Heliamphora pulchella
ATTCTTACTTCTTGTGTTTCATATTTCTTGAGTTTTTTAATCAATTTTTGAGAGAAAAGTTTGTTAGATTTTTCATAAAGCTTCATTAATATATTCTTTGAGAAGTGAGTTAGCGTATTAATTTCTTGTACTCATCCGCTCATTGAAGGAGCATTTCATTGTACACTTTCATTTCATTCTATTGTACATGGGAAGAATATTTCTCTAGAGAGGTTAATCCACCTATAAGGATTGGGATACTTGAGAAGAGGACATTCTCAAGAGAGGCTACTCCACATAGACTAAGGAGAGAGGCTACTCCGCCTATTGAAGAAGTGATAGTGAAAATCCTCATAGTAGTTGGTTTGAGATAAGGACGTAGACCGTTGCGCCGAACCTTGTAAAAATCTTAGTGTCGTATCTCTAACTTGTTTTATTTTTTATTTTTATTATTATTTTATTGCTTATATTTGCATCACACATATTTAAAATCTATACTTGAATCATTCATTATTAAAATCCATGCTTGTATTTTAATTTTCAAACAAGAAAGTTTTGAATCTCCTAATTTTATTTTTTAAACAAGAAGTTTTTGAATCTTGCTTATAAGTGAAATGAAATTTATATACTTGTATTTTAATATTTAAATAAGAATTTTTATTTAATATCCAATTCACCCCTATTGGGATTGCACATATACTATCACCTCTGATACTAAGGTTGGTTCAATTAGTTGACTTATAGCAGCTAGACATCTAGGTTGAGAAGACGGTTTGGATCTTGTAAGCATAGGATGACAATTGGTGATTGGAGGTTGAGAAGAGATTGGAGGTCGATGTAGTTAAAGAAATAGCTGGTGGAGAAGATTGAGGTTGAGAGAATGAAGATGAAGGAGAATTTGAACGAATAGAACTTGAATGGGTAGTGAACTGGGTATTAGAACTAGAATGAATGAGACTTGAAGAATAGGTAGTGGACTGAGATTATGCAAAGGAAAAGACACATATTGAGAGTAAGAGTGACAATGTGAGGGCCAAATAATAGGTGGTATGAAAGTGGAGTTAGTAGAATAGTCATGAAAAATGAGATTATTAAAAGGAAAGAAGTCATCATCAAACACAACATGCCTAGATATATAAACTCTGCCTATGATGGGATCGAGACATCGATATCCTTTTGCATAAGGATGATAGCCAATGAACACACAAGGCACAAATATGTGTTCTAAGTTTATGTGATTAGTAAGGCTTTAACCAAGGAAAGCAACAGTAACCAAAAACCTTTAGAAATTTAAAATCTAGAGCTTGATGAAATAGAATTTCAAACAGACTTTTATTTGCTAGCTAAGAGCTTGGTAAGCGATTTATTAAAAAAATAGATGTAGCCAATGCTTCATACCAATAAGTAACAGAAACTTTACTATGATGAAGCAATGCAATGGCATTGTCCACTAAATGTCTATGTTTATGTTCGGAAACTCCATTTTGTGATGGAGTATGAGGACAAGAGGTATGGTGTGTAATTTCTTGGGAGGTCAAAATAGATTTGAATTTTGCATTAACATACTCTTCTCCTCCATCACTTCTAAGGATTTTCATAGATGCATCAAACTGTTTTTCCACCAAAGCTTTAAATTTTAATAATTTTTCAAAGACTTTGCTTTTATAGGTTAAGGGATATATCTAAGTGACTTTATTGAAATCATCCACAAATACAACATAGTATTTGAATCTTGTATTTGTATTGGATAAGGATCCCTAGACATCACTGTGTATTATGCTAAGAGGCTTATTGAAAGATGAACAGGATTTCGACAAATGAAATATGTGACTCTTGGCAACACAACAGTGTTTCACACAATGGAAATTGGGATTTATTTGATATATGAATGTTTAGACCATTCATAATACGAGAAAGCTTTTGAGAAGAGGGGTGCCCTAAGCATTTGTGCCAAATCTGGTTTAAGATTGCAGCTCTCTTGCAAGTTGAGGAATTATAAATAAAGATCTGATGATTCTTGGAACTAGAAAGTTGATAAGAGTCCTTTGAGAATGGGTCCTCTATGAAGTATTTTTTTTATACACTTATCCCTGAATCATAAAGAGTTTGGCATCAAAGATAATCAAACAATTATTATCAGATGCAAGTCTGTGTACAGACAGAAGATTGACGGTGATTTGAGGAACATCTAAGATATTCTTGAGTTCAAAGAAAAAATTAGGGGTAGAAAGTATACCATCACCCGTATAATGTATTGGAAGTGCGGCTCCATTCCCCATAGAAACATTATCAGGTCCTTGATAGGGTTGATAAATTTGTAAGTTGTTTAGATCATTGGTGATATGATACGTCGCAGCTGTGTCTAAGTACCACTGTGGTGGTTCAATCCTTTGTTTAGTGGTGATAAAGGCCCTTGAAGTGGTGTTTATTGAAATTCTTAGAGTTAGGTGAAGGATAGTTGGTATAGTGTTGATATTAACAATCTACTGCAGTGTGATTGTTACATCCATAAATTTAGCACACTGAACCATTATTCAAGAAAGACCTTGACATTCTTCCTCTATTAAAGAAAGACCTATTGTTACCTCAATAATTTCCTCTGGTTCCAGACCTATTGTCTTGATAGTTTGAGTAATTTTCTCCTCTAAAGGTTTCATTTTGAGAAAATTTGCTTGTTCCTGTTGTCTGAAAGACTACATAAGATATTAGAAATTTTATCGCTTCTTCAACATGAACAGATTCAACCTTAAATAAAGATACTTATTCTTACATGGACAAACTTCTAGATCTAGTTCTAGTAAAGGTTTTAAAGGAGTTATACTCAATTGAATCAGAGAAATTGTGTACAAATTGATAGTTATCATTAAGAAAAGATACATGAGAACTTTGACCATATACATACAAAATTTGGGACACGAAATGTTTGGTACAATCGAGAAAAGAATTATGAGGATGAAATTATAAAGTCCCAATGGTGATTCTTGATGTTATACTTGAAATTGTTCTTAATGCGTAATCCCATCTATCCCCTTTAAAATAAGAAGCAACTCCCCTGTCTTGAACATATGGATCTTCGACCTATAACCAGGCTGTCTTCATTCTCTAGAAAAAGAGTAACTAAATCTTGGTACGCAATGAAGCTAGATTATAAGTACCAGTCTACTACCGGTAAAAGACAAGTTGTAAAGCCTCAACATCGTAAAAACTATGATCTTCCTCCACTTTTTTTATTTTACTCTTACTTGTCGCTTTTGCATCCATCTTCAAGTATGGGTTCATTCAACTTGGATTGGTGAGTAGTACTTGGATTTAATGAAAAGGAACACTTTTTATGAGCTACTGTATACTTAGTGTTCAATGAACCATACACACGAACCATCCAGAGCAAAAGGAACTTACTTCGTACGTAATAAGACCAAAGTTCAAGATGTTTATATCACATCAAAACAGGATGGGTTTAACCATCTAGACGCAAGTCTATGCTTAAAGTCGCACACAGTGTTTACATGGGTAAGGTTAAACCTTAACTCTTGGGGTAATAATCTCTTCGTTCATCTTCTACTAAAAATCTCTTTATGCTCTAAATTTGACAACATTCTAAAATAACTAAGATATATATAACTTAGGTTTAGATATATTAGGCATAGTCTTAGTACATAGTAAATACGATAAGCACATAGAAACTCAACAAGAAACTCGATTCTACCTATAATCCAAGTAGCCCCTTCGACTCAGTCAGAAGTCATCCTAAACAACCAAATAAGAACATAAACTTAGTCATATAAAACTTTAGTTCTTATAACTTATAAGTGATAATGATAACTAATACAACTTATTCTACATAAGTCACTACACGACTGAACACACAGTTTTCCCATAATCCAATGCCTCGAAGTTCTCTAAACCTAAACTCTGATACCAAGTTGTGATGTCCCAAATTTCGAGGACATCAATGATATAATAATAATAAGTAATATTTTATGTAAAAGAGAAATATGTGTTCATTCTCGTTCAAAACATAAACCTTAAGTCTTTACATCCCAAAATATTACAATTTTTTGGAAGTTCTTAACTTAAACTAGTACATATCTCCAAAGATGAGTACCTAAAACTTAAAAGGAATTTGCAAAAGGATATACTCTGACCCTCCTCGTTCCACTATACTTCTACGGCTCCACGTATTCCTTCGAGTTATAATCTTTCGTGATCCCTTCTTTCTCGGCACCTGGCATGAAACGCCATGAGTTGTGACGCCTAGAAGAAAACTCTAAAACCCCACATTTCTAACACAAGTATATATAGTACCAACATGGATTGTAAATAAGGTACACTAAAGATTGAAATAATATAATGAAAATGTATTATGCATAAGACCATTCCTACCCAAACATAGGCCAGCAAGGACCTTTGCCAAAGGGTCCATAACATAAAACTTACTGGAAACGAGCACTGTGGTCATTCTACCCATCCTTGTGAAATAATAATCGCATCACTCAATAATATGCTCAACTGTTTCATTCATGTCACAAGGGCGTGGGGTTAGGGCAAACTCTAACTATCCACCTAAAGTGACGGAATATTGGCCAACGTCAAATCTATAGTTTTACACTCAGTGCACATATTTTTAAAGGAAATAAGGAGATATGGTACCATTACATTCCCATACATTATGTTCCCCTCCGCCTATGCTCTTGTCCATAATTGTATCAAACAGATGCATGACTAAAGATGCGACACATCTCAAGACATAGCATGGGTAAAGACGTTCATCGTCTTAATAGTCATACAACGAAGGCACCCAAAGAAACATGGCCCCAACCACGAAACAAAGAGTACAATCCCCTTAACGTACTGACCATGCATGACTCCAACATATACTAACTCCATAATAGTCATCAACTATAAACATCATTATATGTTAAATAAAATTGCATGCTAAAACATTTATAGAAGCATATATATATATATATATATATAACTTGATCTGCACACTTTACATTCAACAAGTACGCTATTCTAGGTTCTTTGACAGTGGAGAGAAAATACATTTAAAATAGTAAACCAACTCAGAATAATTTGAATTTTGGATAATAACTAGATCGGGATGTTTTCTCACATTTTCATTGAGGAAACTTTCTCAAAATCCAAATAAAAATAAGGGTTTTGACCTCCACAACAAAATGTGTCAAATCTGTTCACTGGTCCAAATTTTGTTAACTTTTTAAAAAAATAGTTTTGACCTATCAAATGGTATTCAAAATTTATAAAACTTTTCAAATCACTAAAATAACACATTAGAAGCATTTTTCGTGAATAAACCATTTCTAGAAAAAAGTATCTAAAGTAAGATTTTACCTCCTTAAACAAAACTATGCCAAAAGCTGCTCAAGTTTGGGAGAAAATATTTTTATCAAAATCTACTTGACCAGAACACTTCAAAGTTTTTATATTTAAAAGATAACATTCAGATCTAACTCTAAGTCAAAAACCTTTCTCAAGATGATTTTCTAGATTTAATTAAAAATATTAAAAGTAGGTTATCACTATAGGAAAAAACTCTTGTAGATATCCTTAAGCTTAAACTAGGCTCGTTCTTAATTTTCATGTTAAGGACCAAGATTTGTAACACAAATATTACATGAAACATTTTAAACAAATCTCAGCAACCACAAATCAAGAAAAGAACATTTATTATACATTATAACATCATCAATCATACGAAACAGTTCATGGCACAACTAGGGAATCCTAGGCTTTCATTGCTCATACCAACTTAGTTCATTTGAATTTCTTGGTCTAAGTTGTTTGAAGAATGGAGGTGAGAAATGATTTTTTGAGGGAAGAAGGGAGAAGTTAGAGAAGTTTCTTACTTAAACACTTTTAGGCCTGAAATTAGAAGATTGATTTAAGCTTTAATTCTCTCTCTCTCTCTTCTCTCTCGTGCACGAAATTTTAAGGGGAGAGAAGGAGGAAAGGGGCCTCTATTTGTAGAAAAAACTATAAAATGTAAAATGACTCTTTTACCCCTCATCAAACTTGGGCCCCGAGGAGGTTGAATCCTGTGATTTTGTTTGATTTCAAGCACAGGAGAATAATTAGTTAGTTGGCTAGGAACTAGACTTGGTGGCCAAGCATAGCTTATTCCTTGTTTGGGTTTATTGGGGGGACAAAATTTTGACTTTTGGGGTTTAACCTATTTACTTGATTTTAAAAAATAGGAAAAGCTAAATAAGGTTTTCATCATTCCTAAGGTGCCAAGTATATATATATATATATATATAATTTTATTCATTTTTCTTTTCTTATTTATTAATGAAATAATAATTGGGCTTTAAAAAGGCTTATGGGCTCCATTTTCAATTTTGGGCCCAAACATTTGATTCATGTTTTCGGGCTTACTTGAGCAAATTATTAGTGTGGAATTTAGAACCATGTTGGGCTTGATTTAAAAAGGCCGACTTGAAATTCTTATTGTAGCCCACCTATAACTCATTCACCTGGGCCTTATGATAGGGCTAGGAATTGGCTCATAATGATTTTGGTCTAATATCTTTTAGGTCGCTCAACTTCTAGTTTATGTACACTTTTTTCTTTTTGAGTTGTTGGGTTTGAGACCTAAACATTAGGGTTTAGAGGCTTTGCCAATATTTATTAGGGTTTAGAGGCTTGCCAATATCTCAAACAATATTGAAAAAGAAGCCTTGCCAATATCTCAAATAATACAACTTGAAAGGAAATAATTTGGCCTTTTTGGACATTTTAATTATTAAAAAAAAAAAAACTACTACTACAAAAAATTATCTCAAATAATTTAAATTTTTTTTAAAAAAGAAGCTAAACTTCTTAAAAATCAAGCCCTTTAAAACATTCCAAAGAGAGCCTTACTCTTTCTTTCTTGGTTTTTCCCCTTTTCACTGGCTACAAACCAAACTCATGGGCAGTGCTCTTTAGATAGCTTTATCTCAGTTGTGGTGGTGGTGAAAGGGGAAAAGTATTGCTACAACAAGAGTAATTGAAGGGGAAAATAGTTCAGGAAAAAAAAAATGGTTCCAAGGCACTCTACAAATTTTAGTGGGCGAAGTCATTCACAAAATTAGACTTCTATTTAATATAAAAATTCATCGATTTTTTTTTGTATTATTAAAAAAACTCAAATATAAATACGTTATTTTTAATTGAGATATATGCTTATTTGTTATCTTATTCTGGATATTGGCTTATTAAACCTAGATATCGAATAACTATATTATTTTCATAATTTTGTCTAACTCAAAAATATTATAACTAAATTATTTTCATAACATTCTTAACCAACAATTGAATAAATAAATATTTTCCCAAACTTTTATCATACACATATTTTTAATTTTTGATAAAATTTATATTTTTGACTGTACTCGTTGAATTCTATCAAACTAGCTAAATATATATTGAATGTAAAATTATGTAAAAATTAAAAATCAATTTTTTATATTCTATTTTAAACTAGAAATTTGAATTAGACAAAAACAACACTATTATGTTTGCATAATTTCTGAGTATGATATTTGGATATTAAAGGATAAAAAAAAGTTCAATAGATTTGGTGTGCTTTTTTAGTTGATAGATTTTTAGACAAATATTGAGACATTAATATTTAAATAATAAAAAATTATCATACATGGCAGTGACAAATTTTTTATATCTTGAAGCAAAATGAGAATTTTTTAGTGGATAAAATTTTGGAGACAGTGAGAAATTTATCATACTTTAATGGAGACCATAATAAAAATCTAAATTATAAGAATTTTCTTATACTTTTCTCATGTATGCTATTACAGACAATAGTGTAATACTTTGTCTCCTTCTTAATCCAGAGTATGAGAATATTCTAATGTATATATAAGTCTATCATACATGATAGTGAGAAAATTTTCATATGTTGAAACAAAATGGAGATTTTTTAGTATTTATAAAATTTTCAATACAATTAGAAATTTCTAAGTATCTATAAAATTGTGAACAAAATAAAAAAAATTTCGTACCTTAATGTAAAGCATGAAAAAGTCCCCATATATTTTTCTCATATGAGATTTTTTTTAATATATTTTTCTCATGTATGTTCATAAAAATAATAATGTAATATTTTATCTTCTTCTTAATTTAGAGTATGAGAAATTTTTAATAATTTGATGCAAAGTCTGAGAATTTTCTCATATATGAGTCCATCGTATACGATTGTGAGAAAATTCTAATATCTTAATTGAAAATTAGACTTTTTTAGTTTTACAAGTTCTTCAATCTAATAAGTTTTTTTTAAGTATCTATGAAATTTTGAGCACAACGAGAATTTTCTCATACCTTAATGCAAAGCAAGAGAAAAATCTCATATTCGATAATTTTTTCATATTTTTCTAATGCATATTCCTAAAGATAATTGTACAACATTTTATCTTTTTCTTAATTCAAAATATGAAATATTTCTCATATCATAATACAGAGCATGAGAAATTTCTCTTGTATGAGCATTATCGTATATATTAAAAAAGTAATTGCATTAATATTTTTATTATTATTTAAAAAATATGAAAATAGTTCAAAAATTATTTGGTTATTTTTTAGAATATAAAAAATCTCTCAATCTAGCCAACATAAATGATGAAATATTTCTCATACCTTGATGTTGACTGTGATAGATTTTTTATACATATATTTTTTTAGTTATAATGTTATTAGATTTGAATTAAATGAGCATTTATGTATAAAAAAAATTAGTATTAAGAAAATTTCTACACCGTAGAATTTTGTATACATTGATATGAATAAAAGCCAAGAACATCAATTCGAGATATGTTTGAAACTTGTAAAATGAAATAAAATTTAAGAAAAATTCTAAAAATAGAGTAATGTATAGTTTGACTTTGAAAGAAAGAAAAAAAAAAAGAAAGAAGAAAATGAAAAAGACTAGAGTTATCTAATGTGATATATTTAAAAATTATAAAAATTTATAATAAATTTTAAATAAATATGATCATAAGTTAACTTATTAGTTTTCTATTGATCACCTTAAGCAAAGGGATAATAAACTTGTTGAGTGGCTTATTTAAATAAAAAATGTTAACCAGTGCTTAATTATTAATAGGCAATAATTATAACAAATATATATATTAGTATTTATATAAAGTGTATTGATATTAGTAAAAGCATATTAAAATTATAACTTTTTGGACATTATTTGCAAACTAAACAATGCTTTCTCGATACACGTTAATAAGACTGTATTTAGCCCTCATTTGGCAAATTGGTTTTAAGCTAAATTTTTTGCTTAAATTCACTTTAAGCCAAATAAGTGAAAAAATTTATTTAGTGAACCATATTGGTGACTTTAAGCTAAAAGGTAAGTCAAAAAACTTGGTTAAATTAAACGACTTTAAGCCAAAAAAATTTTAAGTAAAAAAAAATTATCATAATTTTTAAAATTTTATTTTTACATAATTTTATATTCAATATGAATCTTATTAGATAAATTTTGTCGAATAAATTTTAAAAATATAATTTTGATGAAAAATAGATATATTTAATAAAAGTTATGATATTTTTAATATATATATATATATATATATATATATATTATGTAAAAATTAAAAAGGCTAAAAGGCTAAAAGCCTTTGAATCTTCAAACGTGACTTTTTGGCCTTTTTGATTTTAAGTCAAAAGGTAAAAATTGGGTTTAAGCCTTTTGATAAACGAAATCTTAGAAAAGTGACTTATAGAGTTTATTGTCAAAATATCGAGTTGATTACATTTTAAGTCAACAGGTTAACTTAAGCAAGTTTATAAAAAAAAAGGTACTTTGAATCGATAAATTATCTTAAAGGAGCTTATAAAAACTAGTTTTTACCAAGCAATTATTTATCCTCTAAAAAATTTACTTTTTCTATTTTTATATAGTTATATATTATCTTAACAAGTAAATTTTAAAAATTAATAATAAAATTTATAAGAAAAAATGTATGAAATAAGAATCATGATATTTTAAAATTTGAAATACAAAATTAATGATATTTATTTGGACATTATCACTCCTTTTAAATTATGTGGTGTGCCCTTATCACTTCCTTTAAATAATATGGTGAGCTCAGATCACTCCCTTAGCATCTCTCTAGACAAATAAAAAAAAAGAGTGACTAGACAAAAAAAAAAAGAAAAGAAGATTGGATTTGGCTCTAAGGGTAAATGTGTCAAAATGCATTTAATGACCGTGGCACTATAAAAAGTGTTAGTGTGTTTACCAAAATAACAAATTCGATCTCCTTTGAAAGAAAATTCTCTTCGAAATACTCAAGCGATTGCGTGCGGATTCTATGCCTTGTTTCAGGATTTCGCCGAAAAAAACTACAGAAAATAGAATCAAAGCAATAAAATCAAGATTTTATTAATTTCGATGGAGAACCAATTACAAAGTTTACAATCTACTCCTATGAAAAGAGAAAAAAAAATATAGGCGGTTTGCCAGGTTGTGTGTTCGTGACTTTCTTCGTTGTGATCAATCATATTTATACAATTATTTTAATAACCGTCGGCAACTTTTAATAACTGCCTTTGAACTGCAACATGTGGCTCGCATTCTTTTGACCGCCTTTCATAGTTTCAGCACTTCGGATTGCCACTTGTCGCATTTGCCTTGAAACGTTTCTCAACTGCTGTGATCGTGGGGTAGTTATCATTACACACACTCCTTAACTGCTGTGGTCGTGGGGCAGTTATCATTATACACATGTTCTTTAACTTTCGTGGTCATGCTTCAACTGTACAGAATAACCTGTAAATGGGACAGTTATTACAAACGTTGTTTTACGTTTTATTGTGACACGTGGCTTTGCATTGCTCATTTGAAGAAGTCCTCTAAACCAATTCCCATATTAACGTTATATTCACAATCCAAGAATTAATTTCGATGGAACAATCTCGAAAGAACCCATTTATTGAAACCTAAAAAGGTTCAAATGAATTCTCTTTCATTTGACGGGTTATCATTTTCATAACTTTCGACATGCATACTTAATCATTGCATTTATCATTAATGAATTTATTCGATGGGTTAATAATTCTAGAACATTCGATAGGCTATAGGAACACAATATGGTGTATACACTTCGATAGGCTATCTTAACTTTTGTCATCATTACTGATAAGGCTTATTCGATGGACTAATAATTTCATAACCTTCGATAGGCTATCTTATCCTTTATTACTATTAACAATAAGTCATATTCGACGGGTTAGTTATTTATAACCTTTGATAGGCTCACTTAACCTTTAATATTTATTATAAATAAAATATGGTGTAAACAAATGCCCCCTCATTAATTGGATTTAGACTTTTTAACCCAATAAATGAGTTTAACTTAATGCCCATCTTTCTCTTAATTGATAACGGCGACATTTAAAGCAAGCACTTAAAAGGGGTGTCTTTTGAATATCCGCGCTCATAGAAATCCTTGCGCCATTCTGTATCTTCTTCGTCTAAAATTGAACCTTCTGAATTTCCTTAGCTTCTGAACTTCTATAGCCATGGCTTCTAAGAAAAACCTTAAATCTTCATCTGAAGTTTCAGTTACCAGAAGATTCCCATAAGAATTAGAGGATTTCATGAACGAACATGGCAATCATGAAATTATGATTCCGAGCCCTAACTCGAGTTCTTTAATACATTTTAGGCCCTATTTCCGAACCTACCATACACGAATCGTTTTCTTCGAGCTACCATTTAGCCCCAAATGAGCTTTTTCTTTTTCATCGTCCCTATTTGAATTGGATGAAGTGGGAAGAGCCGTCGCCGCTTCGTACATTGATTAATCCTAGGGCTGACTGGCGTAACTGAGTGTCTTGTATGAAAATCTACATTGGGAAGTATTGGGACTCTTTAGGCATTAGAGAGACTATCATGCTTTCCACTTATGCCTTAGCAGGAACAAGTGGGTGATCAGCGCAACTGCTTGTTTTTGGTTTACATCCTGCAATGCGATGCTACTGCCTTTTGGACTTCTTTCCCCTACCATTTTATATGTTGTTCACCTAACTGGCCTCCCATCGATGGGATTAGAAGTAAGCGCATTATTGACCCCTGACCCTGTGGACACCCCAATTTGACCCCGCCTAATCTTAGGCGAATCCGATGATGAAAACAGGTGGAATAGTGCCTCAGTACGATCCTCCGGAGGTGATCCAAGCTTTGTATTTGAACTCAGTCATCAAAAAACTTCAAAACCAATGAAATTGTACCAAACCATCGATAGCTTATTAGCCCAAGTCATTGTCAGAAATGGCGACCGCCATGTTCATTGTAGCGGCCGTCAATAGAACCTCTTGAAAACCATAGCAAAAAGTGGCGGTCGCCAACTACAACATGAAAACCGCCAACTCACATTGTGGCGGCCGCCAATAAACCTTTTTTCAACCCAGCGGCCGCTAACTTGCATTGTGGCGACCGCCAACTCCAAATGGCCTGACGTGTCCCAAAACGTGGCAACACCTTATTGGTTGAAGAATTCTATAAATACCGTACCCTGGCATACGTTTTCTGAACGAATTTTGAGTGGGAGAGACTCTGCCAATATACCGAGCGATTCCGAGCCCCAACGCCGAAACTCTGCCGAGATACCGAGTCCTTAATCTCCCATACCTACATTGAAACCTACACTGCTTGGATCACCCCTCGAGAATTGGACAATTAGAGCACATTTCCCGACTTGAGAATTCCCGGCAATCTAGGTACCTCGCTTGGATCCCCGATCTTTCTAAACTCTACTTCTCTCTATTGGAGCGATCGAGTTAATTTTCATTTCAAAGTTTTTAAATTATTGTCAATATTGTTTAGTATTTGCAATATTAATTATTGTTCAATGTAGTTAGATTATTTCTTTTAAAAGTTTCAGTTATTATTTTTATTTCATTTTTAGTACATTGTTGCATTTCATTAATCCATCAACTTAGTGCCAGCATTCTCAACGGTTACAACTAATTAATATTGTTAATCGTTATGATTAAGGCACTTACATGAAAATGATTGTAATCGCTAATATTACACCCATTTAATTTTAATATTACATTTCTTTTTATTTTTTTTTATGTTAATTTCATATTCTAGCATTTATTTATTTTTTCTTTTAGTTAGCTTAATTTTACTTTACTAGCATTCTAATTATTTTTCTAACTTAATTTTTATGTTAGCATTTGTTTAGTAAATGATGTAATTTACTTTCCAACCACTTACTTTCCTTTGAAATGTAACCTTTTATTTTCTTAACTTAATGTAATTTTTTTAATTTTTTATTTTTTTTAGTGCTAATATTCTATTTTCTTTTAGCTTAATATTTTCTTTTTTAGTCTTTTATTTTTTTTATTAGCATTAATTTTTCCTTATTAGTACCTTACTTTTTTTCTCTAGTGTAATGTTCTTTTTCTAACATTTTATTTTATTTTTATTTATTTAATGTTCTAATATCTAATTTTCTCATTTAGTCTAAACTTTATTTCAATAGCATTTTATTTTCTTGTACTAAGTATTTCATTTCATTTTCTTGTATTAGCATT
>JAULJZ010060498.1:0-35641 GCA_032270985.1 Heliamphora pulchella
TATAATTTCTTTTTTTGTGGCTTTAAAATTAAATTTTCTCCTTTCAATACAACAGTAATGTGGTTCCATAACACATGATAGCATTTTTTGAATTTCCTGGTAAATCAAACTCAAGTTTCATTGGTATTTGATTTATATGCATTGCTTTTGGTGTTTTCACATGAAGGCACAACTAATAGACATAAATTCCTTTAGGAATTGTGGCCAAATTTGATTACCTGGACTAATGATGAGTTGATGACTCTATTGTAATCTCATAAGATGATGAGTTGATGGCTCTACTTAATTACATCATTTAATTAAGTATTGTATATTTCATATTTTTTAAAATTAATTATTTAGTAAATGTATAATGTCAAAGTTTAATGCTAAGATTACCTTCGATAGATTCTGTATCATAAAGTGTTGTGGATTTAATACTTTTTGAAGTGTTGTAGGTTGATCCAATACTATGGTGATTAAATGAAAGTACAGTGTACGCGGATTCGACAAGTTCAACTTAAGTCGTCTAAATTGTGAATTCAATAAGAGTATGTGCGTAATTTAATTTTTTGTAACAGTTTGATGGTATAATGCTTGATTTGCTTAAAAATTAATCCTATATTATTATTATTTGAATAGATATAATTAGTAAAACTTGATTATAGAAGCTTAATTAGACCTCGTTTGGAGAATTAAAGTTAGGAGACATATGACCCCACATGTCATTTTGTTTGTTCTTTATTCGCAAAGAACTAGAAGTTAGGCAAAGGATGGACAAAGCTTACGAGAAGAGTCAAGGCTTACAAGGAACTAGAAGTTAGACAAAGCTCATGGGAAGGGACAAAGAGATAGGCAAACATACAGAGGTAGCTACACCATTTTCGTCGACAACCTTCCATCAGATATGCATGGAGGATGGCAGAAGAATATCTTTCCAAAGTGTGGAAAGGTAGGAGATGCTTTTGTGCCCATGAAAAGACGATTGAGGTTTAACACTAGATTCGGGTTTGTGAGATTGTTGAGGAGGAGGTAGCTGTCAAAGCAATTAAGAAGTATAATGGTGTCTCGTTAAGGGATCATTAACTCTGAGTGTCCAAAGTTATTTTTGGACCAGAGAAGAGGGAGAAGAAAACTTGGAGCAAAACTGGGAGATAATAGAGGAATGCAAGTTCAGGGGAAGAAGAAGTACCCAATACACAAAGAAACCTATGCTGATGGGAGAAAATATAGTTAAGTGGTAGCTCGAAATACGATCGAAGAAGCCATTGAAAATACATATGGAAAGCTCCTTATAAGGGCTATTGAGTTTGATAAGAGTTGAAGGAGCAAATGCATGGTGGGTATTCTCAAAGATCAAAGATTGTTTAGCTGTATAGAACGTGTTCCTTTGAGTGCATGGAATACTTCCACGTTCACTTCGATTAGGGAGTCATTTGGCTCCATTTTATTGGTAGATACTAAGACGGCAGTGATGGAGGACCTAGAGAATGGTAGAGTGTTGATCTCAACTACATGGGAGAAACAGATAGACCAAGCTTACAATCTCGGTGTAGGAAGATTTTTATACATCATTAGAGTCTCAGAAATGATGTATTATTGGTGAAACTCTAAGAATGTATTATAAACTGAATATGGTTAATCAAAATCTACTCAATTAACAGTCAAGAGGATAACTCAAACCAGGAGATCCAAACCACGAAGGCATACAACAAAGAAGATTCAAGATCCAAGGATTACAGATTAGAGAACTAGAAGTTAGAGAGGTTGAAAATATCAAAATCTTAACGCTTATCGAGGAGATAAAGTTGACTTTCAAAAATAGAATGGTTGCAGCACAATAGCTAGAAAGAAGATAGTTCTTGCACAAAAGAGGAGGGTCAATCAATTAAGCTCAAATAGGTCAGGAGCTACCAATAGGAGGGGAACATAAGTCTAACGTTGGAATTTCAAATTCCAGGGATGAGTGTATAGAAGCAGTCTCCAATTCTAAAAATACTTTACTGAATAAGGCCCAAAAGGCAAATATAGGCCACACCTTCTTGAAAAAGATTGATCTAATCCCATCATATGGGAAAGGCTCGAAAGACTATAAAGAAATGGATAGACCAGCATCAAATGAAGAAAACATTGAAGACATTTTGGAGTAAGAAAGCATTAGTGGCTGGTCTAAATAGAGAACACCTAGGATGGGCCAAAAGAAATTAAAGAGGAATAAACTCATCTTAGACTTTGGAATAAAATCTTTTCGAAGAAGGGGAACAAAGGGGAATGTGAAAAAAAAAGGAAAAAGAACAAAAATGGATAAAACTATCAGCTAACTCACTCTCCACAACAGACATTCAAAAGAGAAACAATGTAATTTTGAGAGAAGCCTAAAAAGTTTTGGAGATTGGAAAGAGAATTAGTATTAACTTTGAAGGAAGTGATGAGGTAACCTTATTGTAGGCACCTCAATTTGACTCCGTCGAATCTTAGGCTTATCTGGGTGAGTCCAATGATGAAAATCAAGTAAGATGATGTCTCTGAACAATCGCCGAGAAGCAATCCGAATCCAGTACTCCTTGAAATCATACCATAAGATGACAATTCTTGAACCTTGAGGCCGCAACCTTCAAATCTTGCGACCTAATTGTTTACTGGCCCAAGTAATTACACCCGCAACCTTTGAACCTTGCGACTGTTATGTTGAATGTTGCAACGGCAATATGAATCTCTTGAAAACCTTAAACTTTGTTATGGTCGCAACCTCGATCCTCACGGTCGCAATCTTTGAAGGTGGTGACCGCAATCTAAATGGTTGGCTTTGAACGTGACAGCACTTCATTGGTTGGCTTTTTCTATATAAATGTACCTTTAGTACGATTTTGAGAGGATGAATTTTGACGTCGATACACTGCTGCTTTATTAAGTATAATTCAAGTACACCGATACTCTGTCGTACTCCTAACTCACACTCCAATCAATACTACTGCTTGACCTTGACTTGAATACTAGAATTGGACAGCTTTTCGAGGATTGGGCTGACGATTCTACACTCCACGACTTGAGGACTCCTCTAGATTGTCGCATTTTAGGTACTCTGTTGGAACCCCGACATTTCTCTTCTCACATTTTCTACCTCCGTGAGGAGGTTGGGTTTTGAATTTGAATTTTTAAATTGCATGATTATTCTTTATTTTTGCTATCATTAGATTTAATTGTCTCGTCCATGCATTTGATCGTCGATTTTGAGTCATGAATTTCAATTTTCGAATTGCATGCTTCTTCTTTTGTTTTGCTATCACCAGGTTTAATTACCTTGTCCACGTATTTGATTATCAATTTTGAGTTGTTGAATTGAGAGCATGCTTAATTTTAAAAAATTTAGTTAACTTTTATTATAATTTGGTTCAAATAGTCTCAATTGTGACTCTGTATATACTGCACACTAGCACCCCAACACACTGTCCATTAAAATTTAGCAAAATAATGCCTATAAATCATGCGGCCGCAACAATCAATGCTACGGTTGTTGCATTTGGGCACTAACATCCTTACAGTCGCAACAATCAATGCTACGGTTGTTGCATTTGGGCACTAACATCCTTACGATCGCAACAATCAATGTTGCACCTGTGCACTTGGATTTCATTTTCTTTACGATCATAACATTTATATGTTACGGCCGCAAGCTTTGTTTATTTCCAGTAGCTTAATTCTATTCTAGTATCTTGATTTTGTTGTTCTAGTATCTGTATGATGTCCAATATGCTATTTTTAGTGTCTATCAACATGGTTGAGGTTCAAAACCCTTAGAATTGCATTATTTTAGTTTGGAATCATGTTATGCTTACTTAGTATTATGATTAGGGCTTGTTAGTTTAGATTAATCGATAGCATCTTATAATTATTGCATGTAGTTTGTGCCATATATCATGGATTTAAGATCCCTTTTACATATGGTCTCCGTTTTGGTATGTTTATATGCTAGATTATGTATTTTACTATTTGATTTTGAATATTCTCTTTTTGTCCCATTTTTTTTATTTGCATAAATTTGAGAGAAATATAATTAAAGAACCAATGATAATTAGTAGAGGCCAACCTCACAGTTGGACGAACGGGGTGCCTAACACCTTATCCGATTCATACCTTAGCTCCCAAACCCTTATTTTCTTTGATTAAATGTTTTAAAGATCAGCTGCACATTTTTGTTTTTCTTAAAAATCAAGTGGCGACTCCACTTTTTACAAAAAGGGATTTTTTTTTCAAAAATCTTTTGGTTTTCAAGGTATTAAAAAGTTTTCTGAATGACTCTTGAATTTCCTATTTTTGAACAAAATCCAAAATCCTGGCGCCACAATATTGTTTGGCAACTCTACTGGGGACTATTTTTTTAAAAAACAAATAAGATGGCTAAAGTTAAAAACATCATTGGTTCTTAATCTCATTTGCATTCTCACACACATCTTGCATTGTTGTCAGCCCCTGCTTGGACAACCTGATAACCCGGTTAGTTTATTGTCTCGGGGTTATGTCAGGGAGGCTGGCAAGCCTTCAAGCCGCACGCTTGTACAGGTGTGACAAAAGAGTTATTGCGTATCGTTTGACCATGTCTTGTACCACACCAGGTATAGAAGTTATATTCTTGACTCTATTCAGAAAGTATCCAAAGTGTAGACCAAATCGACCTTTTCTGTATATAATAGCTTAGAACCTTCCCATTAGGTATGTGTTTGGTAGGATTAAGTATTTTTGTTTAATTATTAATTTTTTTGTGTTTGTTTAGGATCTTTTCTTGTTTGTTTGGCTTAGGATAGTTTCTCTCCCGAGGTTCGACCCAGGTTTGCTTTCAACTTTTGTTCGTTTTAGAATAGTTTTTCTCTCGGATTCTTACCCAGGTTTTGGTCTTAACCTTGGTCTGCCTTAGGATCTTGGTTTTCTTTTCGGGGTGTTGCCCGGGTTTTGGATGAGGCTTATGATGTTAGCTTAGGATAACTTTCTCTCTCCCGGGGGCTCTACCCGTGGTGTGAGTTTAGCACCTTCGATTAGGCTTGCTTCCTTTCTCGGACTCCTGTCCGGGTTATGGCTTAAGATTTCGTTTGGTTTAGATCTGTTTTCCTCTCGGAATGTTAACCGATTTCTCTTGTAAAACCTTTGCTTAAACCTCCATCCCAGTGTTCCTCTATAAAGTGTTAGTATGGTTTCCAGGTTTCTCTTTCTGAGTTTTTGGGTGCTGTGCTTTCTGATTTTCTGTTGTTTTGGGCCCGACTGGGGCATTCCTCTGTTTTGCCGCTCGTAGTTAGTTGTTCTTCCATCTATTATTAGGGATTTTTTTCTAGAAGTTTTTGATGCTTGCTTCTCTCCTCTCAGATTTTTAGAATTGTTCTAATTTTAGATCATTGAGTCGAAAGAACCTCATCTAGTGCGTGTTTGGGCCAGATCAATAACAATAAGATTTTACAGATTATCTAAATAGATTGCAGAACCATTAGAAATGGCAAAAAATGAGGTGAACTTTGCAGCCCTGATGAGTGCAATTTCTAAGATTCAAAGAGCAGTCGAGCAACAAACTCAGGCTCAGATTCAGTGCCAAACACAGATCTGGGCGATTTTGTCTCGCTTGCTGGGTGTAAATGAGCAAGAGGAGGATTCGACTAAAAACGGAGAGAGTTTTTGAGATGATAATCAGAGTCACTATGAACCACAAGTTGTTGCACCACCTTGCGTCCCCCATCAGGCTGTGGTGGAGGAAGAAAATACTACTCAATCCAAGAAATTCGTCCTGGCGGATAAGATTGAGAGGATGGAGAAGGTTATAAGGAAGGTGAAAGGGGTCGAAGAATACATGCTAGATGTGGGGGAACTATATTTGTTCCATGATGCCAAGTTGTCGAAAAAGCTTAACATACCGAATATGGAGAAGTTCGGCGGGACCGGAGACCCCTGGATACATTTAAAAATGTATGTTGGTATCCTTGCTCCCATGGGTATCGATGACCATTTGAAGGCTCAGTTGCTCCACCAGTCACTCTTTGGGCCAGCTCAGAAATAATTTTTCTTCCTAGATGCTGCAAAGACCAAGACGTGGGAAGACATTGTCATCGCCTTTGTCGGTCAATACAATTATAATGTCAAGTTAGATGTAACCACTCGGGAGCTGAAAACTACTCGTCAAGAAAGAAGATAGCCATTTATAGCCTTTCTGACTAGGAGGAGGGAAAATGCAACTAAAATGACAAACTAGCTGGCAGAAAAGGAACATGTGAGGATTGTAATCAAGAATCTTTAGTCCCCATTGAAGCATTATCTAGAAACACAACCGCTCTTGACATTTGAGTAGTTGTTTGATGCTGAGATTCAGATAGAAGACGCAATCCAGTCTGGTGATATCAAGGGGGTCGAGCTAAGCTAAAAGCTGAGAAAACCTTACCCATCGAACAACTAAAACCAGCCCACCTCTTCCACTAACCCTGCATCTCATTCTCACGAGGTGAATTTGCTAAACTCCCAATCAGATCGATCGAATTTTTCACTTTCATCACCACCTCCCAGAAACAACCATCTGTCGCAGCTGAAAATGCCAACGAGTGTTTTCACTCCCTTTTATATCTCTCTGACCACGACTCTAAATCGACTTGTCGAGAAATGGATGATAAAGCTTCTTGATCGAATGCTGCCTCCTAACCCTTTTCCACTATGCTATGATCCCTTCTAGTATTTCTCATACCATTAGAGCCGCGGACACCCGACCGACAGCTGTATGAGACTTTGCCATGAAATTCAGGATCTCATTGACAATAAGGTTATTTCACCTCCATCTAAACCGAATGTCACAACTGGATTTTAGATTTTTGTAATTTGCATGATTCAAGTTTCGAGTCAGAGTCTGAGTCTTGTAAGTTTTTGCTTCGTTCTAATCAGTTGGAAGTGGAGTCTGAGAGCACGTTTGTCTATGCACCCTCTTCTTTTGCTTTCGATTTTATAATTCATGCTCTCTTTGATATCAATGAAATAAATGATGGTTTTAATTATTTTTCTTTGCTTGATTTATTTTGTACGCTTTCTGATTATTTTGAATTCGAATGAGATGTCCCCGAATAATTAAAAGTTTTAATAAAAAAAGAGAAAGATATACGTTCCCAACCTATAATTGAAGAAACTTTGTCAATAAATCTGTGTAATGAAATTAACCCATAAATTATCCAAGTTGGTTCTTCTTTATTTTCAGTTGAACATGAATAAGTAATGACTTTATTAAAAGAATTCAAAGATATTTTTTACTTGATCATACAAGAATATGCCCAAAATTGATCCCAATATCATCTAACACCGCATCTCCTTATACCTCGATGCCAAACCGGTTAAGCATAAGTTGAGAAGGATACGACCAGAATAGGTGCTGGAGATCAAGGAAGAAGTTACCAAGCAGATCAACGTCGATTTTCTTATAGTAACCGAGTATCTAAAATGGGTGGCTAACATTGCGCCGGTCTTGAAGAAGGATGGACGAATCAGAGTCTATGTTGACTTTCGGGATCTCAATAAGGCTAGTCCTAAGGACGACATCCTGTTGCCACACATTGTTGTTTAGGTGGACAGCACAGCGGGGCACGCTCTATTGTCATTCATAGATGACTTCTCTGGATACAATCAGATTCTAATGGACCCTAAAGACAGAGAAAAGATAACATTTATTACACCGTGGAAAACCTATTGCTAACGTGTGATGCTATCCGTTTAAAGAATGCAGGGGCAACCTATCAAAGGGCTGCCACTACCTTGTTGTATGATGTGATACATAAGGTAGTCGAGGTGTATATAGACGATATGATTGTGAAGCCCAAGGATCAAGATGGCTATATCATAGCGCTGCAAAAATTCTTCAAAAGGATTAAGAAGTATAAGATGTAGCTCAACTCACAGAAGAATGGCAGAGGAATCAAATAGAAGAGCGTCTCTTATTCGATGAAAAAAGACTACAGACTCTGTTCTACATAAAAGGGTATCAAAGAAGGGTAGCCAGAGCGTTCAACAAGAAGGTTAAGACCCGAGATCTAAGAGATGGTGATTTCATTCTTAAGGAAATCAGGGCTTTGATTTTTTATCCTAGGGGCAAGTTCAAGCTAAATTGGGCTGGGACATATCTAATCAAGACTATTATGACCGGTGGTGCTGTAATTATCATAGAACTGAACGGTAACATGTTTTTCACCCCGATCAACTTGAACCAGCTCAAAAAGTATTACCCTTAAGAGAAAAAAAAATAAAAAGAAAAAGCTCACTGGGTTTAAAACTAAAAAGGCTGCCTAAGTAAAAGTTAGTAGAGCCCGCAAGGTCAAAAACCCAAAATGGCGAATTTGACAAAAATTAGGGCATCATAAAAGGAAATTGTTAATACCAGAGAGTGAACCAAGCACGAACTACGTTATGGCCTGATTTCACTTGTTAGGATACGTAGGCAGCTTCTTTCAAGAAGTCTGGCCACATTATTTGTTTTAGCCATCTTCGAATATTAATGCAAATTTATCTTTGGGTTCTCATAATAAAGTCGTTTAATTGCAAGAATCGAAAAATTTTAAATAATTAGGAACTTTTTTAGATAAACATGTAATTTTCATTATTTTAGCTGCGATTACAAGATTTTAGAAATAAAGGGCGGACACACAAGTCCCAAACTCTAAATAAAGAAGAAAGGTACAAAATCTTAAAAGTAAAATAAATCTCTCAAACCTTCCTTCTCTTTGTTACTTGTTCTTCTCCTTCTTCTTTGTTTCTGCTATCTTTTTCTTGAACCAACCACTCCTTGTAATCCTCGGGGAGCTCAGTGTGGGACAGCTCCTACATCTCCATTAATGAACAAGATGGTCAAGTCTCCTAATACCGCGCCAGAATTGGGGCCTGAAGGGAAGATGAGTACATACGACCCCTTATGTCGTGAAATATGATCTCACCTCGACCAAATTACCTCATGATCCGATGTGAATAGTAGAAGGTGGATAGTCGCAGACCAATCAGCAAGACATGATAGACAAAGGAAAAAGATATTGCCTCCAAGCTGCCTCGGTAGTACGTATCGGGTAAAAAGCACGATAGACAAAGGAAGCAACGTTATGCCCATCCAAAGACAATTTCTATAGAAGATTTACCTTCTCTATCAGTCAGATCTGAAAAAAGAGAATAGATGTAAGAATCGAGAGAAATCAGCAAAATGAGAGATATGTGGGGCAAAATGAGAGATATGTGGGGCAAAATGAGAGATATGTGGGGCAATTTAGAAATCGGCAATTTAGAGATATATGGTCGCAACAATCAATGTTGCGGTCGTTGCATTTGGGCAGTAACATCCTTATGGTCGCAACAATCAATGTTGCGCTCGTGCACTTGCATCTCGTTTTCTTTACGACCGCAACATTTATATGTTACGGTCGCAAGCTTTATTTATTTCCAATAGCTTAATTCTGTCTAGTATCTTGATTTTGTTGTTATAATATTCTGTATGATGCCTAGCATGCTATTTTTAGTTTCTATCAGCATGGTTGAGTTTCAAAACTCTTAGAATTACTTTATTTTAGTTTGGAATTGTGAGACCCAATTCCGTTTTATTTTGTTATGTGTATTCGATGTGTTGGTTAGCGCTTTAATCATTATTAAATATCATGTTTCTATATGTGTTATGCATGCATGGGCTTGGTCATGCATCTATTGTTCAGATTTTCAGCCAGCGATGATCGCTCGAGCAGGGCTCTGTTCGCTCGAGCAGGCTGGTGGCAAAGAGTTGAGTCGGTGGGGGACCACTCGAGTGGACATCCTAGCATGAGATATTTATAAGACAGCTCATGCCTTGGGCTTTGTGCCAAAGCTTGTTGTGTATGCTTTCTTCCCTATCTCTTGTAAGATCACCCTTTTTCTCCACCTTGTCTCTAGTTTCTGGCTTGATTCGGGTTCGGATCTTGGCTTCAGATGGTTGATCCTCGATATCCTTGCCATGGGCTTTGCGTTCATCCGAACAAAATCGCGTTTTGGCGACTTTAGTTTCTCATCGGTGTTTAAAACTTTGAGTGTTAACTCACCGAGGTAGGATTTTAAACTATCTTACATTAAAAGGGTGCTACATGCCATTATATGCATTTTCTACCTTTTTAAAATGCTATAAATGTTGGACTTTGTGTTTAAAGTATTTGCTGTGGTTATTATAAAGTTAGTGGACGTGTGGGTGTTTGTGGTTTTCAAAAAGGTGGGTTTTGAAAATGGAGAGATTTATGTAAAAGTTATAAAAATCGTGTTTTGGAGATTTGGAGGTAACCCTTGAGGTTGAGCCTTAGTTTTTAAACATTTCGGTTGAAATGGTGAAACATTTGAAATGTGTTGGTTGTTCTTCCTTAGTTATAAACGACGTGGCGGAAGGCCATCGGACGTTTTGTACATGATTAATGTATGGCTTTAAACGTTCTCGTAGTCGAGCTATGTGTTTTTTATGATTCGGTAGATGTGTCGTGACAGTACGTGTGTATTTGGGCTGCCATTGCTCCTTAGTGAATGTTCAAAAACTTTGTGAATGTAGGTGCATCGCTCTTTCAGGTTAATCCCCGTAAATGATGTGGTTGTCCTATTGGGAGGCGTGCGTTGTTGTAACTCCGTATAGAATTTGTTATTATCTAGTGAGTCATTAGATGTCCTAGAACTAGGGTAATGGGCGAGAGTCTATAATTGTTATCTTAGTCCCCAGTGTGATAAAGTCGGTACATATGAATCATTGCCAGTTGTGGGAACCAAGTGAAAAATAACGTTTTATTGATGTTTTTCTTAAACTGTTGGGCGTTATTTGCATTATATGAAAATGTGTGATTTTGAGGATGAAAAATCATTTTGAAGCTTGTGAAGTCGAGTTGATTCTATGTTACGTGATTGCATATCCTGCTTTTACTTCATACTAGTCTGCTTTCTATTGAGCTTCAGCTCATGTTGTGGGATTTGAAAACTATTTTCACGTGATTGTGATCACTTGGGATGATCTAGTGGAGCTGAAGGAGGCGAAAGACTTTTTATAGTTTTCCTTTTATTGTGAGATCATGTATTGATGTATATGTTTTGGATTCTAAATATGTTATGTCCCTAAGGCTATGGCTTCATATGTTGTTTGTATGTGAGGCATGGGCTCATGTTCGGTTTGGGGAGTTTTCTATTTTTGATGTTTTGTTATGGTATAAAAGCGTTGGTATCCAAGTTTTTGGGCTGAAAGGAGATGTTTCTTTATTAAACTAATGTTTGGTCCCTACATTTTTGCTTATTTAAACCCTTATTCAAAGATGAGATTTTTAGGTGTGTTTTTGAGAGTTGAAAAGATTTTCTAGTTTTTGACTTGAAAATTTCTTGGGTGTCTCACCGCTCGAGTGGTGGAAAGTCTGCTTGAGCGGACAGTCGCTGTGTGGAAAAGCTGAGTTTTGTTTCGAAAGGAGGTTTTTGGTTGGAGAAGCTTGGGGGTAGCATTTTTGGTTTAAAATGGCATATTTTGTTTATTGTTTTACAAATAGAATCTCGTTTTCATTTTGGTTTCTGCGGAGTTTCATCGTTTAGCAATCGGGGTGTTACATGAATCATGTTATGCTTACTTAGTGTTATGATTAGGGCTTGTTAATTTAGATTCATCGATAGCATCTTATAATCATTACATGCGATTGTGCCATGTATCCTTTAGTTAGACTTTGCATGCTTAGGATTTAGGACCCTTTTTTACATCTGGTCGCCGTTTTGATATTTTTATATGCTAGATTATGTGTTTTTACTATTTAATTTTGAATGTTCTCTCTTTACCCAATTTTTTGTATTTTTATGTATTTGAGAAATATAATTAAAAAATCAAGGATGATTAGTAGATGCCAATCTCACGGTTGGGCGAACGGGGTGTCTAACACCTTTTTCGATTCGTACCTTAGCTCTCAAACCCTTGTTTTCTCTAGTTAAATGTTTTAAAGATTAGTGACTCATTTTTGTGGTTTTTCTCAAAAACTAAATGGCAACTCTACATTTCACAAAAATGGTTTTTTTTCTAAAATTTTTTAATTTTCAAGGTGTTAAAATTTTTTCTAAATAACCTTGAATTCTCTAGTTTTGAACCAAATCCAAAATCCCGGTGCTACACTTACAAAGAATCACATACATAGAAATAATGGACCAAACATGTACATCAATTGGGACTAAGGAATCTGGTCTAGCATAGCCATGCTGGAGAATTAAAGGAGCTGCAAATTTACATGATCCAAACAAATATTTTAACTTGAAATGTGAGGGCTTTGGGTAAACCCGAAAAAAAGAGTATGGTTAAAAAGGTTACTAAAGCGCAAAACATTAGTATAGTATTGTTACAGGAAACCAAGTGGGATCTACAAAATATGAAGGGTATAAACTCAATATGGGGTAGAAGTGATGATCCTAGTTGGACAATTGTTAAATCTGTTGGTGCAAATGGGGGGCTAATCACAATTTGGGATAGGACAGCCTTCACAGTGCTAGATGAGGTGACCCACCGGTGGTATATCATCCTACATGGCATCCTAGATAACAAATTCCATTATGTAATAGGTAACATTTATGGTTCAAATAATGACGAGGAAAAAATGGAGCTTTGGCAATCCTGACAAGCTATTAAGATGAAATTTCAAGCTCTATGGTGTGTGGGGGGTGATTTGGCTATCAATCAAATTTAGGTTTATTTTTATTTTTTTTCTTTTTCAAATCAATTTTGATCTTGGGATTTAAATCAAAATATATCTCAATCGTTCAACGCTTAATAGCGAGAGAAGAGATAATATATTTTGGTAAGAACTGGTTTTGACCGTAAATTTGAGCTAAGATATATTAAATCGTTCAAGAAGTGTGACACGTAGTATATTTTTAAAAACTGAGCTCTCTTGTTATATAGATCTCAACCATTCAACGCACGTAGATGAAAGAAAGAGAATTTTTATGAGAACTAATTTTGACCGTATAACCAAACTAAACCAAGCCTTTGCCACAATAATTGAGGTTAGCTACATAAATTTTTTTTTTACGCAAGTCTGTTTTGTTAAGAGTTATATTTTCAATTAATTTTAATAGGTTCATATCTTTTTTTAATACGACATTTCATGTCAATTTAGATTTATCACTTCTCTTAGAGTTTTCATTACTCATGATTTTGTCGCTTTTTTTTACTACTGCATCAATTGGTCTACGTTGTATGTGTTCAAATCACATTAATCTATTTTCTCTCAACTTGTTCTTAATTGGTCAAACTACTACCATTTTGCAAATCTTTTCATTCCTAATTTTTTATTTTCGAATCTTACCGCACATACCTTAATATTCTCATTTTCGTAATACTCATCTTATTTATGTGATCTTTCTTCTTTCTTAGCAGCTCCACATTATGTTCCATATAAAATCGATGGTCTAATAATTAATAATTATCCTATATTTTAAGTATCCGTCGATCACATAAACCTTTGGAAGCACTCTTCCACTTGAGCCAACCAACTTTGATTATATGAGTTACATCATTTGCAATATCTTTATCTTTGTTAATAATTGAACTTAGATAACAAAAATATTCACTTTTAGGTATATTTTGATTTTGAATTTTTACTTTTTTCCATTAATACTCCTATTATTGCCAAAATTATAGTTCATAAATTCAGTTTTATTCATATTTACTCGAAACACTTTTAGTTCCAAAACTTTCCTCTACATTTCTAATTTAGCGTTAATTCCACTCATAGTCTCATCCACTAAGATAATATCGTTAGCAAATAACATACACCATGAGATATTATCTTTAATATATTTAGTCAATCCATCCAAAACTAAGACAAAGAGATAAGTATTCAGAATTGATCCTTGGTATAATCCTACTTAATCAAAAATTCACTTGTTTCTCCTACAGGTGATCTAATTGTTATGGCGATTTCATCATACATGTCTTTTATTACATCAATATAACTATTTGTCACTCTCTTTCACTCTAATGCTCACCATATAATATTTCTAGGTACTTTATCATAGAATTTTTTTTAAGTCTATAAAAAAAATAAAAGATGTATTTTCTTTTCTTTATACTTCTCTATAAACCTTCTTAATAGGTGTATTGCTTCCACAGTTGATTTATTTAGCATAAAACCAAACTGATTCTATGATACTATTGTTGTTAGCCTAAGACGATGTTCAATTGCTATTTTTCTTAGCTTCTATAATTTTGACCATATATTTGAGTTAAAATATATTTAAACCGTTTATAAAAGTGAGATGTAGGACGTTTAAAAAAAACACTTAGCTTCCTTATTATGATATAATTTATAATATATGAGCTTGGTAACTATATGCATCTATTATTTTAAAATATACTATTTATCTTGTAATTTTTTCGTAATTTGTATAATCAAAAACAAAAAATTAGAATTAAACAACTACATAGCTGAGCCTAAAATTATCAAAATCAAAGATATGGTTCAAATAGATAAATGTTGAAGCTGAAATAATCGAGTGCACATTCCATAGTGAGTTATATGTTGGAACGCGTAGAGCCTAATAACCACCAAAACACGAAATTCCAAAACCCGACACTAGTAGAGCACTAGTTAGGCACCGGCACTAGTAAGGCGCTCGTTAGGTGCTCGTGGAGCATGTTAGCGTTGCCGCGCCAGTATGTTTTAAACCTAGAGTAACTTATATCATTTTGTATTGTATTTAATAGAAGAGTTATCAGAGAAACTCCTAAGAGACATGAAAATAGCTTAGAAACTATTACACTCTGTAATCATTGCCTCATATAGTGAAAATCCACAACATCCATGAACGTATGCACTTTTACCAAACTACGTAGATCTTGTGTTTCTTGTGTGTGATTGATTCTCATACTTGTTTTTCGTTCTTGTTCATGATTGTTTATCTCAAGATCCCTTTCGGGGTTTGTTCATTAACCCCAATAATAGGTATTAGAGTTTGGTTTGTTGAGTGAAAATGATAAAGGCGAAAGACAGGAAGGTCAAGATCAAGAAGTCCACCGATGCAGACTTCAAATTTTAAAAGATACAGATTGAAGACAATTTGTACCATAAGAATCTATATCTACTCCTCAATGGAGAGAAATCAAAAGGCATAAAGGAGAAAAAAAAGTCACTCAAAAATGGTCACTCCTCAACAGACAGGCCTTAGGGATTATCGGATTAACCCTATCGCGGAACGTCACATTCAATATTGTGAAGAAGAAGACAACGGCGGGTTTGATGGTGACATTGACTGACATGTATGAAAAGCCTAATGCACTTAACAAGATTTATCTTATGCGAAGATTGTTCAACCTGAAGATGGTAGAAGGTGGATCAGTTGCAGATCACTTGAATGACTACAACACGGTAACAACTCAGTTAAGCTCTGTATCGATTGAGTTTGACGATGAGGTACAATCGTTGATTCTCATGTTCTCTGTGCCCGAGAGTTGGAATAACATTGTAACAGCTGTGAGTAACCAATTGAGAAAGTCAAAACTGAAGTTTGATGTTGTTTGAGACCTAATTATTCTTAGTGAAGAAATTCAAAAAAGAGAAACGGGTGAAACATCGGGATCAACTTTGAGTATAGAGATGGATATAAATCTTAGGGCAACTCAGTTGTTTATGAATATCAATTTTAGAGAGTATTTCCTCTTTATCTGTGTTTGTATTGAATATAATATTTTTAATTTCAAACAAACTTATGAATTTTAATATTAGTGTTTTTCTAATCGATACGTCTCTTTACATTATAATGGAAAAAAGACAAAAAGAAAATAATAAACAAAAAGATTATAAGAATTAGAGTTGCCAAACATGGCAAAAAAAACAACTTTTTTATTTTAAACCAAAAAACTTTAAATTCGTTTTAAAATCACTTGCCAGATATATTTATCACATAATTTGTTAGATGGGGGAAGATGAAAAAACCATATCCAGCCGTACACCTTTTAACCCTTTTGATTTACTTAAAATAATAATACACATCTCCCTTGAAATTCAGATGTGATCAGATAATCTTCGTATAATTTGGAATAAAGTGGAAAATGAAAAAAAGAAGAAGAAAAATAAAACGATAAATTAACATTCACGTGCTCAAATGGTTGCGTGGGCACATTTCTGACCGAGAATGGTCATGGAATTACTATTTTGCCAGTCTCGCTCCAGTCTATCAGTATTATGGCTCTGTTTGGGTAATTGAGCTTATTGACTTATTTGGTTTACAAGCCAAAAATAAGCTACGTCTTCCAAACGAACTAAATAAGCTAAATTTTAAGCCAATAAACCAAGTAAGCCAAAATTCGTCAAAATGAAATGACTTTTTTAAGCAAATAAACCAAAATAAGCCAAATAAGCCAAAAATAAGTCAAAATAAGTGACTTACATGAACTGGTTTATTTGTGTCACCCAGACGAAGTGGCTTATTTGTGTTTTAACTTATTTACTTATAAGAAAATAAGAAAATAAGCAAATAAGCAAATAAGCAAATGAGCTAGTCACCCAAACAGGTCCTATGTATAAATATACCCGTTTGGGCTAACTTTCGTTATTTTTTTTTTGTTTTTTTTCAATTTTTTTTATCTTTTAAGTATTTTTTTTATTTTTTTGAATTATCTAGATATGATAAATAAAAAAAATAAATTTTTACATAAAAATATAAAAAATTCACTAAAAATAAAAATATACAATATAATATTTAATTTATTAGCATATATTTAGCTAAAAAACCTTCTCTTTCAACTCTTAGCTTTTACCCTATTGACTTTTTGACTTTTTGACTTTTTGAGTTTTCTGATAATAATTTCTAATTTTATCTTTTGATTTTTTTAGCTTTTTGACTTTTTGATTTTTTGACTTTTTTATTTGGCAAAATCTTATTTAGACTGAAGAAAAATCTTAAAATTTAACATTTGACTTATTTGGCTTTTTAGTAGCTTAAAAGTTACTAATTTCTAACCAAATCAACTTTTAACTTTTTAACTTAAAGTGACTTAAAGTCAAAAAATCAGCTTAAAAGAGTTTAAACTCAATCTTTACACACTTATACTTAAATTACAAAAATACTCATATATTAAACAAATAAAGATCAATCTATTTTATTTTTTTATATTAATTACAAATGAAGAACATACACGTGTTTTTTTGGGTTATATTATAAGAAGTAAAAAGTGGATTATCATGATATATAAGAAAGAAAGTCCTAGCCCAAAGGATAAGAACAGACAAGTAGATTACTTCATAGCTTACGATTCTTATGTGGGAAACTTCTAAATCCACACCTTTATTTGCTTAATACAATCATAGATACAAATAGTACTTAATTTACCAAACACCCTCATAATGAGATATATGTATATAATAAAACAAGCGACATTTTATAAATTGTATGAAGAATTATCATTGTTGAATGTAAACTTTGTTTGGGTTGAATTTAAAATTAGACTTTTAATTTTTTTTTTATAAAACCTTTTTGTTTAAAATTATATAAAAAATTTAACCATCAAATCATATTTGTATCTCTTCGCATAAGGATATAAACTCACTTTTTTATTAAATAAAATTTTATTTATTTGATTTAAAGTAAAAAGTGTAAAAAAAAAAGTTTTAAGCTAAGAACCTGTTTGAACTATCTAAAAAATTATTTATTTACAAAAAAAATTAACTTTTACGTTATACTATTTGTTTTTTAAACCAATTAAATATTTTAAATTTTTTCTTAAAAAAGTATTTATTCATTTCAAATACATTAACTTTTTTTAAAAATAAACTAACTATAATATTTCTAATTAAAAATTTAACTATATTCTCAACAATAAAAAAAATTGTACTAATATATCAAAAATTATAATTTTTTTTAAAAAATAAAAATATGTTAAATATTTTAACCAAAAAATAAAGAAAAAACCACTCTAAAAAAACTATATCGAACATTTCAATATTTTTTCTAAAAAATAAAATTTTTAAAAGTCAAATTTAACGAACAATAAACCAAGAGCATAAGTAAAAAAGTCTGTGCCTCTCTCTCTCTCTCTCTCTCTCTCTCTATATATATATATATAGCTAAACCTCACTTACAGTGATACAGTCCAATCTTGTGTGCTCGATTGAACTTGAACGCGAGAGAGAGAGAGAGAGAGAGAGAGAGAGAGTAGCAATGGCGGAGGGAGAAGAAGTGAGGAACAAGCAGGTGATCTTCAGAGACTACATCACTGGTTTCCCGAAAGAATCGGACATGTATTTGCGCACCGATAAAAGCATTCGCTTGAAAGTTCCAGAAGATTCTAATGCCGTTTTGGTGAAGAACCTCTACTTGTCCTGCGATCCTTACATGCGTCTTCTAATGCAGAAACCAAGCGCCCTCCCTCCCTACACCCCTGGTTCTGTATGTCTCTCTCTCTCTCTCTCTCTCTCTCGCGATGAATATGATATGCGTGTGATTGTGCATCGGAATTAATTGTATGATTGATGTTCAATTACTAATTTGATGAACGGATTGTTCTGAATGTGGATCCAAATCCACTCTATGTTTTGGCATCTCCATTTTCATTTTTAATTTATACGGTGTGTCTATCAAGACGATCTCAATGGATGTCATAGATACAGAAAATTAAATTGATCCAAAATAAATAACTAGATGATTGGATGATATAAGTTTTGAAAAAACTGTAAAGTCTATTTTTAAAATTATATTTGTCGTTCATTTTATTTATAGTAAATGTTTTTCAATCATATAATTATCGGTGTCTAATTACTTTAATTTTTTTATATGTATAATATTTTCAGTATAGTTTATAATATGAACGGTTGATATCATAAAGTGATCTACCTAAACATCATAAAACAGAAATGGAGAAATATCCATACATTTATTAAGGAAAGGAGATCCAAGCATTTTGAATATGTAAACAATTTTTTATGCATATAAATAAGATGGAAAACCAACAGTTCATAAACTTCAAAGATTTGAATAGTTTGTATTTGTTTATTATGTGAATGAATCATAGGGAAACCCAACCGATTTGGCGAAACGATCCTCTAATAAATGCTCTGCAATTAAAGAAGCACAAGTCATTTTCAGTTATGGACCTGGTAATGGCTGTGAATAATGAAATTTTCTTGTTCATTTGTGAATTAATGAGGGTGGTACTGTGAAATTTCGAATCAGAGCATTTATTGTCAACTTTCGTTTTATTCTGAACAGATTTCTATTGTTTGGAGCCGCTGGAGAACATTTTTTTTTTTGACTTCGTTTGGTTCCCAGCTTGAAGCTGGGCTTAAAAGCTCAAAACGTCGTTCTGTAAAAATAAAAGAAGGAATTATAGCTTCTTTTTAACTTAAAGCCTTTTGCCTTATTGGTTTTTTCTCTTTTGTATTAAAGATATTTTAAGTCAAATAAATTTTTAGCTTTTAAATCACTCCTAAAATTAACAAAATGATTTTTTTGCTTATTTTTTTTAAAGTGATTTAAAAGCAAAAAGTCTAGCTAAAGCCAAAGTTACCAAACGAAGGCTCTGTACTTACTCAATGATTTTTTCTTTTAACATCAATTTAAACAGGCATATGCTTTAGATTTTTTTGGTTTAGAAAAATAAAGAAAGAATTGATGAGACGAAAAAGTCCTTTTAAAGCTTTTGTAAGCTTTTTTCATCTTGATCATTCTTCAACTTTAGTCAAAACGGCCATATGATTTAGATTCATGTTATTACAATGGATTGAACAAGTAAAAAAATGCAAAACAAAAAATAAATAAAAATCTAGAAAAGCGAAAAGGAAGACCATTACAAAAAAGCCTTAAAAAGAAAAGAATTCTAAAATTTCTGGCTTGAACCCAAAGAGGGATGGCCTAATGTATTTATATTAATCCATGTATACAAAAAATGAAATAGAAAATAAAGAAATCAAGAACAATTAAGGAAACACAATTCTAAAGAATCAATTCCGATCAATTTCAACACTCCATCTCAAGCTGATGTGAATATGTCAATCATGCCCAACTTGACAATTGATGGCTGAAATAGTGATAACCTCACTGATTTAGTGAACGTGTATGCGGTCTATTTAGATGACGGAATAAAAGAGGGAGTGATAATGTCTGCTCGAACTTTCTACCGAATAAAGTGAATGTCAACTTTTATATGATTGGACCTCTCATGAAGGACTGAGTTTAAAGCAAGCATAATAGCCGATTTGTTGTCACAAAATAGTTGGGATGATTTTGTCAATACAAAGCCTACTAACTCATCAAGGATAGACCTAAGCCAAATAGTTTCACAAGTGCTTTGAGCCATGGCTCGATACTCGACCTCAGTTGGAGATCTTGAGATAACTGCTTATTTCTTACTTTTTCATGATATAAGATGATTACCATATAAAGTACATAAATCAAAAGTAGAGCGTCTATCAGTTTTACACCCCAACATAATCAGCGTTAGTGAAATATGAGAGTTTGGATTGTATACCAGCAGAGAAAAATAGGACATAACCAGGACGAGTCTTAAAATATCACAAAATATGAAAGACAACATCCAGATGAGCTCGACGAGGAGCATGTATAAATTGACTAACAACACTTACTGCAAAAGTTAAGTCCGGTCTAGTATTGGTCAAATAAATTAGGCGACCAACCAGTCGTTGATACATAGACGGATTGGAAAGTAATTCTCAAGATTTAGCAGAAAGTTTAAGGTTGAATCTATAAGAGTAGAGGTTGGTTTACACGCTAACATGTCAGTATCCTGAAGGAGATTAAGTGCGTACTTCCTCTAAGATAGAGATATCCCAAAATGAAAATGAGCAATTTCAATACCAATAAAATACTTTTGAGGATCCAAATCCTTAATATCAAAAGTTTTGCCAAAGTCCTGTTTTACCTGAGCAATGCATGGGGTATCATCTCCTGTAATAATAATGTCATCAATATATACTAAGCCTATATTTTGCTTAGTTTTTTTGGAAGACTTTTTGCTTAAAAATCTCTTAAAAAGCCTACTTGTTTGGTCTCAGTTGGTTTTTTCACATATTTTTACATATACTATTTTACAAAAAAAGCCAAAAAGCCAAAAGCCTACAGAAAAGCTAATCCAAACACAAGCTAAGGCCCTGATTGGCCACTTGGCTTTTTTGGCTTTTCGGCTAGAAACGCAAAAAGCCAACTTTGCCCGTTTGTTAAGAAAACAAAAAAGCTAAAATTCAAAAAGTCAAATCAAAACGCAAATTCCCATCACTCTTAAAATAAAATAATACCCCTTACTCTTAACTTATTTACTGCCACTACTAATTACATATAATTGTTAATATTAAATATATAAAAGGATAAAAATGCTAATTTTAAACAAAAAGAAAAAAAATTAATTTTTTACTTAAATAACTAACTTTAAAAAAACTAGTTTAAAAGTTAAGTTACCAAACAATCTACTTTAAACTCAATTTAACTTTTTGGCTAAAAATTAAAAAAAAAAAGCAAAAAAGCTAGCTTATAAGCTAGTTACCAATCGAGCCCTAATATAACGATACACCGATTATCAAGACATCGTCGAATAAAACAAGTGTGGTCAGAGTGGCACTAAATAAAATTCATGGATAAGATAACCTGATTGAAATGGTTAAACCATGCCCTTGGCGACTGTTTCAGGCCATAAAGAGACTTTTGGAGGCGACAGACCTTGCCTAGGTACTCCCTCTCAGCCCAAAATCCCGGAGTGGGGTCTATATAGATGGTTTTGAGTATATTCCCATGAAGGAAGGTATTCTTGACATCTAATTGGTGAAGAGGCTAGGAATATGAAGCAACAAGGAATACAGGAAGTCAAACTGTGGTCAACTTAGCAACAGGAGCAAAGGTAGCACCAAGATTTTTGCCAGGAACCTATGCAAAGCCTTTAGCCACAAGGCGGGCCTTATACCAATCCACATGGCCATCAGCCAAGTACTTGATAATTGAAGACCTATTTACAACCCACAATCTTCTCACCAGGGGGTAAAGGCACTAATTCCCACGCATGAGTACATTCCAAAACATGCAGTTCGGTTTGCATAGCAACGATCCACTGGGGATTCTGGATAGCCTCAGCCACAGATAGGGGAATGGGCACTGACTCAAGTTTGCCCAAAAAGGCATGATGAGAAGCTGAAATACCATAATAAGAGACATACTTGGAGATAGGATTGTGAGTACTACAAAGCCATCCATAACGAGAAGCGGGTTTGTGAGAACGGGTATGATACCGAGATGGGGAGATAAGTGCTGGAACTAAAGGAGGAGAAGAAGTACCTGAACTATCTAAACTTGGAGTCGAAGAAAATTGTGGCAGAGGAGGAAGCAAGCAAGGACAGTGAGAGTACTGTTGAAGGGAGGGGAAGGCCACCGTTGAACTAGAGGAGAGGAGATGGAGTCAAAAATAAGAATCGGCGCACGCTCGGGGAGGAGTCCACCACGAGAGGACAAAAGACATGTTCCTGCAAAACAGAAGTAGGACTATAAAAGGTAGTATCTTTGTAGAATGTGACATCAAGAGAGTGAAATATGTGATAAGTAACAGGATCATAACACTGATACCCTTTGGATATAGCAGAGTAACCCGCAAAGTTACACTGAACATATTTATCATCGAGTTTGGAACGAGTGGGATGGCGATTTTAGACAAAGCAAGTATAACCAAATACCCTAGGCATGAGGGGACATAAAGTACTATCGTCAATCGGGCTGAAAAATCTGGAGAGGGGTAGACTCCTACAAGGCTCGGCTAGGAGTGCGGTTAATGAGGTAAATTGCAGTAAGAACAGCTAGATGCCAATAGGACTTAGGGACATTTATGCCACAAAGGAGGCAACGAACAACTGACATGATATGACGGTTCTTACCTTCCGTGACACCATTCTATTTAGGAGTATAAAAACATCTGAGTTGTTGCAGAATACCTTCTTGAGTGAGTTGGACACAAAAAATATCAGATATGTATCCTCCACCATTATCAGATCGGATTTGTCGAACAACAAGGTTTTGATCATGTGAAGAAATTGAGTAAATAAGGGTAATACATCCGATTTGCGTTTTAATAAGTATACCCAAGTGTATTTAGAATGATCATCAATAAAAGTTACATAATATCGATGACCAGATAAAACAGTAACTGAGGAAGGACCCCACACATCAGAATGAATAAGATCAAAAGGACGGGAAACACGCTGCATGCGGGAAATATAACTGGTGCGAGTACGTTTAGATAGTTCACAAACCACATATTGAAATTTATAATGCTTACATGTTTTATTCAATGAACGGAATAACAAACATAAATATTGAAAATTTGTATGTCCCAAGCGGGCATGCCATAAGTTTAAAGTTTGAAGTGAAAAATCAGAAGAATTAGAAACAGGCAAAATGGAAGCTTGAGAGCTTAAAATCGAAGGAGGTGAAGGTGGTGGCATGGTTGTTAAAATCGTGATCCGGATCGTAGGATCGTATGATCCTACAACTTAATTTTGCGATTTCAATTCAGATCGTATAAAGAATCGCATTCTGAGCTGGATCGTAACATGATTGTTTGGTTTGGGATTGCTCGGGATCGTAGGTTCGGGAGTAGGATCGGGAGTAGAATCATAGGATTGAGAGTAAAATCGTAAATGTTTTGTTCAACACTTTAATTTTATTTTATTGCATGTTACTTCAATATAGATTAATTTGTGAATGTTTATAGGATATATTTTGTTTTTCATGATAGTTTTAATTTATTTTTGTATAATTAAAGTTTATTCTCCATGAATTTTCTAAGATTATTAGACTTTTTAATATTTTGAGCAGGATCTTACGATTTTACGATCCGATCCGGTAGAACCCAAACGATCTATGTAGGATCTCGATTTTGACAACCTTGGGTGGTGGCTCCCCAAAATAGTATAACCCATCGCGCTCATAGTTCATGCCAAAAATCTTCTTCGAACTCAGGTCTTGAAGTAGACAATAAGTGGGTAAGAAGATGACAGCACAATTAAGATTTTTTGCAAGACAACTAACAAATAAAAGATTAAAAGCAAAGTTAAGAACATGAAGAACCGAAGTAAGAGTAATGGGTGGGGATGAGGACACATAACCCCTATGATTGATAGAGGAAGTAGAACCATTAGCAAGATACAGTTTGACGCGCAGGAACGACAGGAGAAATAAAAAATGACTAACTCACCAGTTATATGATCATTGGCCCCGTAATCTAGAACCCAAGCTGGTTGTGCAGATCGAACATGAAAAGCAGTGGGAGTACTTGTGGCTAAAGTAGCAGTAGAAGCATAAGGGATCCCTCGAGTCCCGGTAGTAAGAGAGCCAATTTGTTCCTGAAGCTGACCAATCTGAGACTGGTAAATGTTTTGTTGAACATTTCAATTCTATTTTATTGTATGTTACTTCAATATGGATCAATTTGTAAATATTTATAGGATGTATCTTATTTTTCATGATAGTTTTAATTTATTTTTGTATAATTAAAGTTCATTCTCCATGAATTTTCTAAGATTATTAGACTTTTAATGTTTTGAGTAGGATCTTACGATTTTACGATTCGATCCTATAATCCGATCCGGTAGAACCCAAAACGATCCTATGTAAGATCTCGATTTTGACAACATTGGGTAGTGGCTCCCCAAAATAGTATAACTCATTACGCTCATAGCCCATGCCAAAAATCTTCTTCAAACTCAGGTCTTGTAGTAGACAATAAGTGGGTAAGAAGATGACAGCATAATTAAGATTTTTAGCATGACAACTAACAGATAAAAGATTAAAAGCAAAGTTAAGAATACGAAGAACCAAAGTAAGAGTAATGGTTGGGGATAAAGACACATTACCCTTATGATTGATAGAGGAAGTAGAACCATCAGCAAGATACAGTTTGACGGGCAGGAACGTCAAGAGAAATAAAAAAATGACTAACTCACCAGTTATATGATCATTGGTCCCATAATTTAGAACCCAAGTAGGTTGCGCAGATTAAACATGAAAATAAGTGGTAGTACCCGTGGCTAAAGTAGCAGTAGAAGCAAAAGGGATCCCTCGAGTCCTGGTAGTAAGAGAGCCAATTTGTTCCTGAAGCTGACTAATCTGAGACTGGATGTGACTAAAATTAGAGAGAGCAGGAGACCCAGACTGTCCAATGGTCTCTGTAATAACAATAGTGCGAGAGCTAGAAGTGGAACCAAAAGCACGATTTCGAGCAAATCGTTGTTTCAACTCTAGGTGGAGTTTGAAGCAACGAGCTTTACTTCACCACAATGATAACAAATAACCTTCCTGGTCGAGCCACAAGAGTCGGAAGTAGTAGGCAGTGCCATCTGATCAGTCATAGAGGGAGGCGCAAAAACAGGAGGTGTGGACGAAACAAGTCAGCAGCAACGCTCCTCGTCAGTATCAATAGTAGCAAATGCCTCATATAAGGAGGACATGGGAGATGTATTCAAAATCTGAATATGAAGAGAGACTCTAATTTAGGCTTTAAACCCATCAAGAACTGATATGTATGCTGACGAGTGAGCATTTTAATCATGAGAGAAGCAGCTTCAATCGGGAACTCATTCAAGGGTTCATATTGGGCCAACTCCTCCCAGCGAGACTGCAAGTAACCAAAATATTCTACAACTAAAAGTCCCAAAGCCTCTTGAGAAGCATGAGAAATATGCTGATATAACTCAAAGATGTGGGCATCATTACGAGCATGAGGGTCCATTTGAGTCAAAGCTTTCCATTAATGAGGAACTACATGAACACATCATAGATACTTTCCTCCATAGAGTTGAAGAATCACCCGAGTATGGTACAATTTTCAATATCCCATGGAGCGCGTTTAGAATCGCCCTCTGGTGGTTGTTTCTCAATTTCCAGAGACCAGTTGGTTTTCCTTTTCTCCAAGATAAAGCCAAAGAGATCGACTCTAGGCAGCAAAGTTTTTCCCATTCAATAATACACTAGTAATTCGGTGAGCTAGGGTATGTTGAGAAAGAGAAAAATATGATTTGAATGACTTAGGGATACCTTTTTTACTAGATTCAATCATATTGTGTAGCAAAGAAAGAAACCCATAGAGATTTCAACAAAAGAGGTTGAACAAAAAATGGCAAAAAATATTGCTACTGAAATAAGCGTCGGTAGCCCCAAACAGATAAGAAGAACAAATGGTTATCACATCATCAAAGTTGAGAGAACTGTTCTTGACAAAGAACTCCCACCAGAGACGAAGAGAGCAATGTTGGTCGCTAGCGTCAGTTGTTGCGACGTCGGTGGTCAGTGACGACATTGATCGGTGGCATCGTTGATCCATGCGAACTAGGTCGGTGATGAGTGGTGACGGCAAGGGTTGGCAAGTGAGGCTCAGTGCAACGCGAACAAGGGAACCAGATTGACTGTGAGTGGCAACGACAAGGGTTGGTGAGTGAGGGTTCGCTCAACGCGAACGGGGTAACCAGGTCGGTGGTGAGTGGTGACGGCAAGGGTTGGCAGACTAGGGTTTGCAAACAGTGCTGGGGCGATGGAGAGCTAGGGTTTGCGAACAAGGTTGGTAAATTTTTTATTTTTTATTTGGTACAGAATTTTAATTGGCTATGGTACTAAAAAGAATTCTGGAATTTCTAGCTAAACACAAAGAGGGATAGCTTAATGTATTTATATTTATCCATGTATACAAGAAAGGAAGTCGACAATAAAGGGATCAAGAACAATTAAGGAAACACGGTTCTAAAGAATCAATTCCAATAAATTACAACAAAAAGCTATTCCAAAAATATAAAAACAAAGCGTTCCCAGTTCATTGGTAGAACAACAATTTTGCAATAGATTGAATTTTAGATCATAAAGGAATAAATAATAAATAAATATTATTAAATAAAATAAGTAGGGGTCTTGTGTGAGAGATGAGTATCCTACTCACCTGGACATGGTGAAATAGGATTAGATGGCCTTAATATTGTAAACTGGCCCAAAATAGAGAAACAACTCTGCTTTGCATGTATGGTGGCAGCAATTGATGTAGTGCAAAGTTCAAATTGTTAAGCTTTTTTTTTTTTTTAATGATTTTTTGTGATGAAAAACATGCAGGTAATAACTGGCTATGGAGTAGCTAAAGTTGTGGATTCAGGGCATCCAAAATTCAAGAAGGGTGATTTAGTTTGGTGGAAAACTGGTTGGGAAGAGTATAGTCTAATCACAACACCTGAATCCCTCTTCAAACTCGAAGATACTGATGTACCTCTCTCCTATTATGCAGGAATTCTGGGTATGTACTTTGTCATTACATATTCAAATCTGTGCAATTAAGTTTAGTTATATAATCTGCATAAATCCAGCTTGAATTCATCTATACCATCTATGTAGTTTTGTCCAAACGCTTTGTTCGATTGCTTGATATACATTGTTAGGCCTATTTTGTAATTACTTAGGTTTTTGGGATAATGAATAACTTAACATGGTGTTAAAGCTCTAGTTTCAAGAAGTCTTGGGTTCAAGTCTCGTGATATGTATTTGTTTTCCAGTTATTTGTTATTGTGCGCTATATTTTGTATATGTTGGTGTACCTGTTTAGTTTTAGTTTGTTTGTCTGACGTGCAAGACAAGAGCGCATGTGCGGAAAATTGGTAGATAGCTTGATATACATTGTTTGTTTCATTTTCTAACCGTTAAAACTTTTGGGACAATTAGTGATTTAACACGCTTGAATAAGATGGATGTATTTTTAGATATTTATATGAGGAAGGTCATCTATATTCTGTTAAGTTGTGTTATAAAATCTTTTCTAATTCAATCGATTTTCAAAGGGTACAATCAACCTGTGCTCAACATTACTGCATAGCTTAGTTTGAATAAAATAGCACTATTTTGTCTTGTACTAAACTTGGGGTTGTGTAATAGAACAGTGGAAGAAAATGAGCAGCCATTAGGACATACAAAACTACTGGTGGATATTAAATTTGAGTTTATGCTCCATAGATTTATTGTGGAAGCATACTTAGATGATGGACGAAAAATATAGTAAAAAGGGTTAATGCCATATGTGATGTTTATTAGCTGATAAAGCATTTAATAAGGTCCATAGGTCCATATGGGAGCCTTTTAGAGTGGGAATTGTCCCCAGGAATTGTGATCACAGGACATGCATGGAGGTATGATTTATGTGGGAATTATAGCAGGAGAGATAAGTGAATTTTTTGATGAAATTTACTTCTATCATTATTAGACATTGAGCCTTCATACCTTTTTAAGTGATGGACAAATTTCATCTTTAGTAAGGTGTTTGTGGTATTTTTGTTTTTGAATAATATTGTTTTAATTTATTAACTGGGGAAGGATTAATTCCAAGTAAAAATATCACAAATATGTTTAATCTAAAGGTTTTAACTTGACTAAGATTGAATTGTTAAATGTTGAGAAAACGTTGTGTAAGGAAAGTGTCTAGTGGAATGTGATAGTCAATAGATACGATGAAGCGATTATTTTTAACATATTGGTATAGTTATTGATAAAAAGGGGGTAGCTTGATGAGTTTGATTATTTGACAGATGAATGTGATAAAAAGTTTTGTGGGTGCTATATGGTTCTAGGATTTCTATTTGAATAAATAATTGGTTCTATGAGCAAACTATGCAGAAGTTTGGCCATGAGTAAAATGAACTATGCTTTCTGGGAAGATGGTGGGCTTGAGCTACCATGGGACCACCAATGGTGGAAGAGCAGAGAGAGGAGGTGGTTTTAGAAGGAGAGAAAGAAAGTTGCAGTGTAATACTTACAAGCTTACCTGAATCACCGACGTATTGTTCAGAAGAGGAGAAGATCGATTGTGCAGCGTGTTGCTGCAGTTGAAGAAGTTGATTGTTTGCTTGAAGCTAGTGCCATCTGAGCAGTCAATTATCTGGAGTGGCTAAACACGATTGTGGTGAAGAACAAATGCAAAAGTGGTACGTTTGTGTGGATTTCACTGGTCTGAACAAATCTTGCCCCAAAGATGGTTTCCCACTCCTAGATATTGACCAACTAGCGGATGCGACATCCAGACACAAAAGGATGGGCTTTTTGGACGTCTATTGATGTTACCCCCAAATAGCTATGTACCTACTTAGTATGAAGAAAATAACTTCTATAAAAACCCAGTAACTGCTATAAAGTGTTTCCTTTTGGGATCAAGAATACAGGTGCCACCTATAAAAGGTTTGGCAAAAAAATGTTCAGCAAGCTTTTGGGTAACATTATAGAGGTCTACATTGATGACATGGTGATAAAGAGTAAATACCTAACCATTCATCTTGCAGACCTCTAGAAGACTTTTGACATCCTAAAGGCCTACAAGCTCAGACTAAGCGCTTTGAATTGCACTTTTGAAGTGAATTCGGGCAAGTTCTTAAGATGACTTGTGACTTATAGAGGAATTGAGGCAATCCCTGAGCAAATCACGGCGATACAAAATATATAGAGCCCGAAGACAATAGAGAAGTTTAGAAGTTGACTGGGATGGTAGTATCACTCAACCATTTCATTAGCAGAGTGCCAGATAAGTGCCACCCATTCTTCCAACTGCTGAAGAAGGGTGAGAAGTTTCAGTGGAACAACGGATGCAAGTAAGCCTTTACCGCACTTAAGGCTTACTTGATCTCACCTCTGCTGCCATCAGTACCGAAACCAGGGGAGCAGCCGTATATGTACTTACCATCTGTTCTTCCAACTGCTGAAGAAGGGTGAGAAGTTTCAGTGGAACAATGGATGCGAGTAAGCCTTGACTGCACTTAGGGCTTACTTGATCTCACCTCCGCTACTATCATACCAAAGCCAGGGGAGTAGCTGTACATGTACTATGTAGTTTCCAGGTGGGTAGTGAGTGCAGTACTTTTTCGAATGAAAGGTAATGTTCAAAAGCCCATCTATTATGTTAGCAAAGTTTCATTAGATTTTGAAAACAAGGTACCTGCCCCTTGAAAAACTGGCTTTAGCATTAGTTTCTGTTTCTCGGAAGCTAGCGCATTACTTTCAAGCCCATTCTATTGTCGTCCTGACCAAACATCCCTTAAAGGCTTTACTTCGAAAAGTTGACTTCTCAAGAATAGTTGCTTGGTGGGTAGCGGATTTAGGGGAGTATAATATATAGTATGAGCCCTAAATAGCTGTAAAAGGACAGTTCTTAGCAAACTTTGTGGCAGAGTTTACTCTGAAGATAGATCTTAGCAGACTTTCCTGAGGACGGAATGGTTGAACGGGCTATTTAGCTTGGCTGCCACGCTGTAAATAATGAGGTCGAATATGAAGCAATTTTGGTCGAACTGCACGATGCAGAGCTTTTGGGTGCTCAAAAGCTCAAAATGTTTTGTGATTCATCGTTTGTCGTGAACTAGTTCAGAAAAAAGTTCATTACTCCAGACAACCAGATTATCGCTACGTGCAATTAGCAAAGCAGTTGGCTAGAGGGTTTTCTAAACTCTAGATGACCTAGCTGAGTTCTAAATAAAATGTCCACGCTAACTCTTTCGCTTGTCTTGCATCAGTAGAGCCCTCGAAAGAGCGAAAGATGATCAAGGTTGAGAAACGTATGGCAAACTAGAAATAACCAGTACCTCGACCTTGTAACATAGCTAATTTGATGTAGAATTCAACTAGAACTCAGTAAGGAAGAAACCAAATCCGAATAGGATAAGGGAGTGAGAGATCTAAACCAAGTAAACTACTCCAGTGGATAAGTTTGATCTTTATCATATAAGTGATAACTACCTAAATGATCTTGTGAATAAGAATTCTATCTGAGGTTAATTTGTTCGCCCAAAGGGAAATTTTAATAGGAGAAGAAACATTGCCATTCACTCCATAAAGTATAAATAGCTCAAGAAGGGACATAACCAGAGCCAGGTATGTGAATTCTCATGGCAATATTGCTCCCTCTTGAAATTACTCTAAGTGAACTAACTTGATCGTCAGAGTGTCTTTTGGTTGAATAACTTTTGGCTGGGCAACACTTATCTTTGTGTCTTGGAGAAAGAGAGATACATGAGAGAGCAGAAGGTGTTTGTGCTATGTTGTTTTGCTAGGGAGAGTACAAGTTGATTGATTGTGTAACTTTTTACTCACACTAGCTGCCATTGTTCTTCAATTTTCCTAGGTTATGTTCCCATTTTCTTTATTTGCACCCAGCTGGTTAGGTGAGGCCTTTATGTATTGGAGCTAAAATTTGGTCAATAGTAAATACTTCATACATGGTCCTTTTTATCCATTGCCAAATGTAGAATAGAACCACCAGTCACCAGTGATGTGGAGAACAACCGAAGTTCATGGGTTTGACAGTCTATTGGCTTCCCAGTGCACAATGTCACACAACCAATATAATCTTGGAGGGACAAGCATAGAATCGGAGATGCTTGAGTGGAGACCACTCGGACAAGCTAAGGGAAATTCAGGCATGTCAATCAGAAGCAAAGAGTGTGTCTGAGCGGATTATCCTCGGCTGAACTGAGGGATGCTACGCACCACCTGAATAGTACCTTTTCCCTGGATGCCAACTAAAGACTCGGGCACCTTGTGTGCTATGCTCGGGTAGTGTGCTCGACTCCAAAGACTAACATTAAATATGCATGATTGGCCCGCTATTCGCCTCACAAGGATGACACACGACAACATGTCCATTGGAAATGCTGGTGTGGCAATGCACTAAAAGATACAAGTAGAAATGAATGGATCTTTGAGTAGTTAAAAATGACATCAATTGCACACCTAAATATGTAAAATTCTCTAGAGATTAAATGCAACATGAACTAACATAGAAGGTCAGAGGACACAGCTTGATCCAAGTTAAACGTGGCAAAAGTAAGGGAAAACAATTTGGGGCTATAAATTGGAATGATTGCGTTGACCTTGGAATATGTCTCTATATGGGGAAAACTTATAACACGGATCCATCTAGTTGATCCCAAGTTCAATCAATAATATACTTGTTGAGCTGAGTTTAATGATATCAGTTTCATAGTTCTCTCTTGGCGTTATACTGCTTGACAAATGAGAATCCTAATTGAATAACTTAGACATGTCCTTTTTGTTTCTTTATGTTAGACATTTATCACTGCCGAAGGTAATTCTTATGAATTTGTTCAGGTATGCCTGGTTTGAGTGCTTATGCTGGTTTTTATGAGATTTGTTCTCCCAAGAAAGGCGATTATGTATTTATTTCTGCAGCATCTGGAGCAGTTGGTCAACTTGTTGGTCAATTTGCAAAATTAATGGGTTGCTATGTCGTTGGAAGTGCTGGAAGTAAGGAAAAGGTAGGTCACATCTCATTAGCTGATTTATTTTATTCACTCTGGCCATTTCTTTTTCGGTGAATGTTTATCAGGATATGCTCATATCTATGAAGCTCAGTCTCTTCATAGGAAGAGCCACGTCCAACGCTGGAATTATTTTAGCTGTGATATTCCTTAAACAATTGTAGATATCTGCAAAACAAAATAGATGTTTGTCTTAGTTTTTCAATTACAAAGGGAAAAAAAGAAAAAGAAACTATGATGCAATAAAGACATTTTACCAAGTGATATGAGCTTTATATGTTTGAAATGTTTCTTAGTTACTTATTGAGCCTCATCTTTCAATTACGGAATTTTAATAGAAACTTCCCTTAACCATTATAATTTACATAGTTCCTGCATGAAATTCATTGGCTGATATACATATAAAGGCAGACAATGCAGCATCCTCACTGTATCTGTATCCTAGTATTTTCAAATTTTGATGTCTTAAGTTTGTCGCATCATTTCGGTGTCCCACATCTGGATCCCTGGTAATTGGAAGATAGGTTCATACCTTGGTTTTGCTAGATATTGACATATGTTAACCAGAGCCTACTTGCGTTTGTCATGCATGGTGTGCAGCCATTCACTTTAAGAAATGAAATTTTATCTCACTTGATATAACTCCTTACCATAGTTTATGATATACCAATAGGCCATTACATGTTTGAATTTTAGTACAGTAACTAAATGTCTTTATTTCTGGAAGGGATTGATTTTTCTTTTTAAAAAAAAAAATTGTTTTATTCATTCTTTTTTTTTTTTTTGGTGGTGGGGTTTGTGGAATTCAGCCTTTGTTTGGGCTAGCTTATTTTATAAGCTTTTTGGCTTAAAAGCCCAAAAAAAGCCAACTGGTTTGGCTAATTAGGCTTTTTTCTACTTTTTTTTCACTTTTTCTATATGATTTGACATCTACTTTTTTACCAAAAAGCCTAAAAGCCACTAAAAAAAGCTAGTCCAAACACAGGCTGAGTGTCTCTGGCTGTTTGAATTTTGATTTCGTAGCTGGTTTCCTGTATATTGTATTTTCCATGCCTATTGCATTGTATCATTCTTCATGGATCCATAATTTTGGCAACACTATTATGTCTATATATGTAACTGAAAACTTTTGAGTCACGAGGTGTCTTATAGGCCATAAACTTGAAGAAACTATATCCCCATACAAAAACTAACAATAACAAAAATCACTCTAATAAAATTCTCAAGGAATGTAGTACTTTGCATAAAGATGCTTTAGCTTCATTTTATTTGTTCTTTTGATGATGATGGGAAGAGGAGGCAAGCGAACGAGTCCATTGTTGAACCTTAGCTAACTTTAATTTTGGTTTGCTATTATAATACTAAGGTTGATCTACTGAAGAGTAAGCTTGGGTTTGACGAGGCTTTCAACTATAAGGAAGAGCATGACTTGGATGCAGCATTGAAAAGGTCAGTATCTATGATCTGCAGAATAGAATTCTGAAATAATGCCTGAAAAATAAGGGCATTGATTGGATGCCCCATGGAGCTGGGGTCATTACTTCAAATCTAAGGGCATTGATAGGATGCCCCATGGAACTGGGATCAATAGTATTATTTATAAGATTTTGTTGGTCATTATCATCGTGATTAATGACTTTGGGTAAAGTGTTCTCTCTCTCTCTCTCTCTCTCTGTGAAGTTGCTAAACACAAACCTTTTTGCTTAGTACACCCACCACGTGTTGAGACGTACACGATGCATAAACATTTGTATTGGTGGGTGTACTTAGGAATAAGGTGTGTATTTAGAATCTCCCCCCCTTGCCAGCAAGACATTAGAGACTTGAGCCCCATCCCGGCTATGGTACACGCAGCGGCATGGCTTAGCTCACATTCTGTTAATAAAGACACTTAAAAATTTGAGTTCACTCAAACTACCCATCAAATATATATGGTGGACTAGAGTCCCCAGCTTCAAAATTTGAAACTAATCTGGTAATGCTTGCATTTAAGGCCAATGGTAATTGGTACACCCTGATCCAAATGATTATTATGATATAATTTGAATGTTGCCAGGTACTTTCCTGAAGGCATTGACATTTACTTCGAGAATGTCGGGGGAAAGATGCTGGATGCAGTGCTCCTCAATATGAGAGACCATGGTCGCATTTCTGTGTGTGGGATGGTCTCGCAATACACTCGTGATGAACCTGAAGGAATAAAGAATTTGTTTCGCATTGTCACCAAACGTGTTCGCATGGAAGGCTTTGCAAACTCCGAGTACTATCATCTCTATCCCAAGTTCTTGGACTTCATATTGCCTTACATCAAAGATCAAAAAATAGTGTATGTGGAAGACATTGTCGAAGGCCTCGAGGCCGCCCCTTCAGCTCTCATCGGACTTTATAGTGGTCGCAACATTGGGAAACAAGTTGTCGTCGTTGCTCGGGAATGATTCTGTCTCCCCTCGGAAACCCTTTTTCTCTCTATTGCCTTGGTTATATGCTTAGTAACATCTTGTGTGGTGTCTCTGTCTAGGCTCTCTATTGGTTATGTTATTAGTTGAGGGATCTCTGTCTAGGCTCCAAAATTTTACTGTGAGGTTGTCCCATTGCTAGGGATATTATATGCTCCATGTAAGGAAATAAGTTGTGCTGTTTGGACACATTCAAGTACTTTGTGTTGAGGAACTGGCCTGCCTCGGCGGTCGGAGCTTTGTAAGGCCTTATCGGATCTGGGTTGCAACCCGAGAACCCATTTTCCCGCTCCCCGATAATATGTACTACAGATATATAGCAATGTGGTTGGCTAATGAGGTACTATGATGTTTTTTATGTTCTAAAAAATGAAAATAGGAGCCTACTTTCCTGTGTGTTTTGAGTACATGTATGTATCTAATGCTCAGTATTTCATAGTAGATAAATTTATACATTTTAAATAGCACTTTGATTTGAAGTAGCCCCTTTTTGATGGGCATTATGAGATTTGGATTGGACTACCAATCCTCTTGGCCATTGAAGATCATGTATGGTTTTGCAAGTTTGGAATTGACAACAACCCATTGGACCCTTAATTACCATTGTACCCTCAAATTTTATGTTGTTTACCTATTTTGACCATGAAAAACAAAAATACGGAATCTGTCCACGCCTTCTCCATCAGAGAGGGCAATGAGAAGGGGTGGGACTGTTGGCAATATAAATTCAATTGGCTGGTAGAAGGGTAAAATTCAATTGGATATATGAAATTCAATTGGTAGAATTCATTAGCAATTTAATTCTTTGTAACCTCAATTTGAATTCTGAAATCAATAGGCTAAAATTGATTTCTGAATTCAATTGGCCAATTGATTTCTTGTTTTAATACCATTCATTGGTATTTGTAACTCCCATGAGAGAATGTCTAT
>JAULJZ010060521.1:0-13552 GCA_032270985.1 Heliamphora pulchella
ACTCCTTGATGACGTTGGGAGAGCACCAACAGAAAAGGTTGTAGAGCCACTGAAGAAAGTTATGTTGAATGAGGATGACGATGACCCTGATCGTTTCTTCCTGCTCAGCTCCCATATGGCCGAGCAAAAAGAAATCAACCTGGTAAACTTCTTCATATCAAATGTGGAGGTATTCGCCTGGACTCCCTATGAGATTCCCAGCATCGACCCCGAGGTGATGCAGCACAGGCTTAACGTAGATCCTACGCACAAGCCCATTGTCCAGCGTGGGAGGAGGTCCTCAACTCAGCACGCAGAGGCCGTGACAGAGGAGGTAGAGAAACTGCTCGAGGCAGGGGCAATAAGGGAGGTGCAGTACCCCCAATGGCTGTCCAACATTGTAGTCGTTAAGAAGAAGAACGGGAAGTGGAGGGCCTATGTTGATTTCACCAACTTGAATAAAGCCTGCCCTAAAGATTCGTTCCCACTTCCCTAAATTGATTAGCTAATGGACTCGGCAGCCGGGCACGAAACCATGAGTTTCTTGGATGCGTATAAGTGCTACCACCAGATAGCTTTGAGCCCAGATGATCAAGAGAAGACCAGCTTCATCACCCCTAGAGGATTATACTGTTACAAGGTCATGCCCTTTGGCTTGAAGAATACTGGGACAACCTATCAGAGGCTAGTAACTAAGATATTCCAACCTATACTAGGTCGAAGTATCGAAATTTACATAGATGACATGGTAATGAAGAACGAGCAAGAGCAAGATCATTTGGTCGACCTGAGCAGCGTCTTCGTGGTGCTGAAATCCTACAAACTGAGGCTCAATGCGTCAAAGTGTGGTTCGATGTACAATCGGGCAAGTTTCTGGAACACTTGATCAGCAGAAGAGGGATCGAGACAGACCCCGAGAAATGAGGCCCCAAAATTTATAATATTTTTTATTATACTTTGTATAATATTAAAAAATTAAAATTTTATTAAAAATAAGTCCTCAATCCCAAAAAAAAACTCAAATACAAATCCAAAACAAGAAATGACAATATTGGATGGATTAACAATGCTGTCTATTGAAAAAGAAATGGTAGATAAGCTTGACTATGAAACACTAATTACTAATTTTGCGGTCAAAAATGTCAGAACGATAGTATTTAAGTGATTATTTACTATTATCAATTTAACTTATTTATTTTATTGTGATATTGTAATTTTTTTTATTTAGTACTATTTTAGTTATAATTTAATTATTGGTGAAATATGAATCAATATAACCATTATATCCTATTAAATTTTTATAATAATTTTTTTTAAATTTATAAATATAAAAATATATAGAATCTATTTTTAAGTATCTATTTAGGGTATCTGATTAGTCAGTACCAACCCTATTCGAACAAAGCATTGCACTGCCGTGCTGCCCATTAAGCGCCGCACGGCCCCAGGTTCTTGGATTCTCGACTTTAGTCCGCTGGTGTATGTAGCTTTCAAATCATTTTGACAATGGAAATGTACTATGGGGAATATGATTATGTTTGTGCGTATTTATGAATAGATGTGATTATAGTTAGATTTAGCTCCCCGTTTGGGAGTTTGAAATAGTTTTCATATTTATTTTTTTTTGGGAAAAATAACGTTTCTTTAATATAAAAAGGAAAATGGAGTGAGATTGTCTAATTAGGCTCCTTTTGCTAATTTAGCTTAAAGTTTTTTTTTTCCTTTTTTTTAACTTAAGCTAAATAAATAACATGTTCGTTTATAAGGAGAAAAAAATATAATTAGTAGTTGCTTTTTTATGGTTATAAGTAAAAACACTAAAAAATTTACTTAAATTTGGAACCAAATGCATGAGTTTTTAGAACTGAAGAGTGCTTATTAATTCACTAAATGAGTTTTCTCATTTTATCCTTTTTTATGGCTATAAGTAAAAACACTAATCCCCACGTTTAACAATCGATTTTAAGTCAAAATTTTTTAATTTTAACTTATTTTAAATTAAAAAGTTAAAATATTTGTTTAGTAAGCATATGAGGTGATTTCTAATCCAGTAAAAAAAAATCAATTCTAGAGGATGTAAAATTCCATGACTACCATTCAACCTTTAATGCGTTGAAGAACCCATTCAACGCCAAACCATTTAGGGTATGCCTTCACCCTTCCATTCCTTTCTTTATAGCTGTGTCGCTTGTGAGCTAAACACCTCCGTGACCAACGAATCACCATAACCAGCGATGGAGGCGACGACTTCTAGCCGCGATTGGTGCTGCGACGAGTGCTACCTCTCACGACGGCCTCTTTGAAAATACTTTTAAATAATTTTCAAATATTTTAATTTTAACTCCTTTTTTTAACTTAATTTTTTGAAAACAATTTTCTAAAAATTGCTAACGATACGCACTAATTAATGGAACCAGCTTCTATATTTTGATAAGGGGAATGGACAGCTAGGTAACTATTTTGATCGGTTGTGTAACTTTCAACAAGAGATCACCTGTTTTAAAAACTGTATGTGTTTTGTTATTAAATGTGTAATATCAATACAATAAGTTTATGAGGTACTCTTATTTAATATAATATAATACTAAAAAAAAATCTAATAATTTGCCTTTACGACAAAAGTCCACCTTTTCAATGCATTGAAAATCAGGACTTTTTGGTGCATTGCCTTTTTTTGGGGCACATGCATATGCTCATCAATGGCCCCCATTCGACATGTGTACTTCAAGATGTTGACCTAGATCATGACACACCGCTATCAACTTTAGAATTGTCAATTTTTAAGCACGTTCATAACGATGGCAATAGAGCGGAGCGAGATCGGAAATTAGTTTTTTTATTTTTGTTTCTTATTAGATTGGGATGAAAATGGAAAAAAAATATCAGGACGTAACGAAAAACATGGCGGGAACGAGAATATTTCGGGTATAATTTTTTAAGTTTTAAAAAATAATATTAATAAAAGTTATAAATAATATAATAAATAAAAAATAACAGTTGATGAATTAATATAACTAAATATACAAAATATAAGAAATAAAAATAAAAATTTAGAGATAAATATAATATTTTAATATTTTAGACTTATTATATTTATAAAATATATATTTTATACATATATTAATATTTAAAAAATATTTATTTTATGTAATCGGGGGCGGGATGGGGAAAAACGGGGCGGGGAGAGCAAATACCGTCCCCACTCTGTTTGTTATCGAGGGCGGAAAAAACCCTAAAAATCGGGGCGGGGGAAATTTCCATCCCTAAAACAGATGGATAAAGATAATTGTTTCCTATTTTTGGAGCATTATTATTTTTATTTATATAATATTTTTTAAAATTAATTATTTGATAATTTTTTTGGAGTATTATGTTGTATTATTTACGTTGTGTTTTTATTCATTGATATAACAAAAATATTTTGGGTGAAATAATGTTAATTCACTGTGATATATACATTCCATTTCATCATATTAATGGGAGATAGAAAATTAGTTTGACATAGATAAAAATAAGCAGAATACTATTAATAATTTGGGCTTAAGTTTCTCGACTATATTATTAGATTTTTTATTTAAGTTATTGATCAGTGTTTTACTTGTGTCGTTGAAATTGTTTCAATAATGAGTAGAGAGACTTTGGAAAAAGATAGAGGTACCGAGATTTTATACTTTATGTGCACTAATAGGTTGTTTTGTGTTCGCCAATAGGCTGCTGTTATCCACAACGCAAACTATGAAAAGAATCTAGGCCACACAACGAAAACATCATATACTTGAGTAAGGAAATATTATGATATTTCATCCCATATCAGTAGAATGTAAAAAAAAATTGATATATAAAAAAAATGTGAGCTACTATTATCAACTTATAGGCTTTAGCCTATGTTTGGACTAGCTTTTCTTTAAAGTTTTTAGGTTTTTTAACTTTTTATTTTATAAAAAATAGATATAAAAATATGTAGAAAAAATAAAAAAAAATCCACATTAAGCCAAACTAGTTAGTTTTTTTTAGGTTTTAAGCCAAAAAGCTCCTAAAAAAAATTAGCCCAAACTAGGTTAAATTTCTAAGCGGGCAGAACTAGCTAGGATCTTGATTCAGGGGAGACAAGAATTTTTTTCCTTTAACTAATAAAATGTTAATATTTCTTCCCATAAAGTGGACATATTATTTTTCTTTAACTCATAAAATATTAATATTTCTTATCATAAAGTGGACACATTATTTATATTCAATAAAGAAAAAGAAATTAAGATTAAACATAAAATTCTCTTGTGAAGAATAAAAGCCATACATTGTAAACAAAATGATGAGTTTAGGAACACTAAAAAAAAGTACAAAACACTGTTGAAGAAAGGGAAAAAAACACTGAAAAGTTTCGAAAAATGCATTGAAAATTGGGTAAAAATGTACAAATTAAAACACTAATTTTAGGTAAGAGCCCTTACCTATTTAAGCAGGTAAGAGCCCTTTCCTATTTAAGCTCCTAGTCCGCATATATTTTTGAATCGTGTTATTAAATTCTTTATTCAAATTATTGCACTATGAGTTCACCAGAATCATTTGGGTAAGCAGGAAACAAAATACTTTTTAAGTGATTTACTAAGTTTCAATAAAACTCACTAAATTGGAAATAGCATTCAAGTTCTTTTAAGTGATTTTTTTTCATCTTAATTGAGTTTCTTTTTTCTTTTAGTCAAATAGTTGAAATTCATATATATACAGAAAAAAGATACATATTCAGAGAACCAAAAAAATGAAAAAAAAAAAAAAAAAAAAGAAGAAAAGACAAGCATGAGTGAAAGATAAGGGAAAATAGGAAAGGAGGGCAATAAATGAAGGAACATTTTTTCTTGAGCATGCTTATGGTGTTGGAATCATCAAAACTCCCTCCACCTTGGTTTGTTGTTTGTTTTTGTTTATTCTTTGGGCTCATGCATGATCTTCAAAGACATAATTGATGTGACATCACTCTAACATTGAGCGTTTGTCTTGTATTTGATGGGTTCTATATAATTAAAAATTTATTTATATATATTTAGGTTTAATTATAGTTATAAATTTCTAAAAAAACTCAATACGTGTAAAGTCATAATAGTTATAGAGGGTCTAAGGTTTTTAAAATTTCCATATAAATAATGATTTTATAATTTTAATTGTTGTGCGAAAAGTTAAATCAACAAAGTAGAGATGTAAGGAGAGACGAAAAATATTAGGGCGCCATTATGACCATTCAATAAAGAAATGAGATTTGTTCTAAGATTCGGATTGTAAATATTAAATTTTGAAATATTTTTAGTCTCATTCTACAGTTACAATAGATTATCTTCGGTAGACGTAGGCAAGTTGCATGTGCCGAACTACATAAATTTTTGCGTAATTTTCTCTTTGGTATACGTATAGTTGTGTTTCTATTTGCATTTAAGGATTGATATTAAATCCCAGCAAGTTGTATTGGTGTGGTTGGAATTGGCGATTTGAAACATTTTTTCCTATTCGCTCATATGTATTTATAGTGGAAGAATTTAAGGAGGTGTCTTCTAATAATTTTTAGCGCTACGTATTCATTGGTACGGTTGAATTTTTTAGATTCAGCACTATTTGATTGGAGTGGACAAATTGGCATAGAATCAAATTGATCGAACACGATCAAAGGTGATCAAGAGTGATTGAGTTTGGTAGCAAGTGATCACGAATGATTGGAAGCAATCTGATTCAATCAATGACAAAATATTAATTAACAATATGCAACTGGGATTGTTGTTGTAGATGGAGTCAAATCAAATGACGATTTTTTGATTTGTTAAATGATTGGCAACCAATTCATATTGACGAATAGGTAGAGTAATGAGGCACATCTCGGTGTATAGATGTTAGACATCTCAATGTAAATATGCGGGTCATACTAATTTAAGTGTGACAGATCGACGACAACAGAAGAATCGACATTAACATCAATTATTTTTTGGATGGTTTGTAAAATTGAAGTTAAAGTGGAGATTGTTAGGCATGTGTCTTATATTTTCCGGATTCATATAATTATATTTTGATCTATATGTATTTAGGTTGAGGTAGAATTATAAGCCCAATATGAACCCAATGTGTCATAGACTTTAGAGTTTTATAATTATATAGGGACTAGATTTTAGGGTTTGCCTATAAATATGGATCTTATAATTTTAGTTATTATGTGCAAAGAGTGAATCAAATGGTTAGAGATGTAGAGAGAGACGAAAAAATATGAGGAGCACCGGAGTAATGTTTGAGCGAGGAAACATGGTTTGTTTCAAGACTCGAATTGTGGGCGTCGAGTTTTAATATATTTTTGATCTCATGATTGCGCAAGTTGCGGTTATAGTGGATCATTTTTCTCATTCGTAAACGTATGCAAGTTGCGCTGAATCACATAAATTATTGTGTAATTTTTTTTCTTTAGTATGTGTACGGTTGTGCTTCTGTTTATATTAGGAAATTGACAATTTAATTACAACAAATAAATATGATATTTTTCTAGAAAAAATATGAATTTCATATATATATATATATATATATGAAATTATTTTTTTAGTTGATACTATTTAAAAAATTATATTTTTTATTACTTGCATATAAAATGGGAAGTGAAAATTTGGAGAAGGTTGGGACACTAATGCATCTTTTTCCCCATTTATGTGTTTTGGGACCCAAAAATATATTATATTACTATGTATATGTTTTAAGAACGAGGGTATGTGATGTGCAGGAATGCACAATATCATACGTATACTTATAGCTTTAAAAAGTAGTTGTTATCATTACGTAACGTATTTACATATAGATTTTAGTGCCTCCTGTTACTTGTTACGGCCGATTTAGCAGTGTGACAAAAAATCTCATGGATAAAGGCCATTACAGTTGTCGTAAAGGTGGTAAAGGCCTATTACGGTACAACTACGACCGCTACGGTACTATTATAACCGTTAGAGAGACTCTAGTGGCTTTTCAAACTATGACTTAATTGAAATTAATTTTGGGCGCAATTTCTTTCACTCTTTTCATCAAAAAAGTTTTTATAGTAATCAAAAATCTCATATTTACTTGAGAGAAGCTTGATTTGCAAAATTTACATAATCTTTAGTATGCTTTTGGCTTTCAAAAATGCCAAAAAACTAAGGTCCCATTTGGTTTTCATTTCCGAAAATAGTTTCCGGAGAATTATGCATACAAAATTCCCAACACTTCGTTTGGTAGCAATTTTCAAAAAAAAATTTCAAAAAAAGAGAAAAAACTGAGTTAAAAATTGGGCCTTTTTTGAAAACATGATAAACATGTTTTCATTTTTTTCGCTTGGTTTTTTGCTTACAAAATCAATACAGAGAGCATCAATGTACTCCTCATCACCGTCGACGCGAGGCAACATAATCGTTCATCGTTGTCGGTGGGTCTCTTGACGGCGTCGTTGATCTTTCAGCGTCGTCAAACTTGCATCGCTGCCGTCGAGCCACGGTAAAGAGCATCACAACCTCTCAGTCGCCGTCTTCGAAACCCTAGGGAGCATAGCAACCTCTCAATCGTCATTGTCGTTGTCGTCTGCGTGTCTCGGTCGTCGTCGAGGCACGCTACAGCGCCGCCGCCTCAATCGCCGCCGTTGTCTGCACGTCTTAGCTGTCGTCGAGCGTCGTGACCTCTCAGTCGTCGTTCATGAAATCCTAGAAAGCATCTGCGTGTGAAACGGGCAGCCATCGTCCTCTGTTTTTGCAAACACAATCACCGACGACGTGCCTTGGTCATTGGTGGCGTCGCCGGCGGCGTGCCTTCCTCTTTTGGTTGCTAAATTTGGGCAAGTTAAGGTTACGAATAAATTTTTTTAAAATAATGTACCAAATGCAATTTTTCTTTTCAAAAATTTAGAAAACTGTTTTTAAAATTCATTTTTACAAAATAGTTCTCAAATAACAATTTTAGAAAACGCAACCAAACGAACCCTAATGTTTTGAAATTTTTTTTTCAAGATCTATGTCAAATAAGATTAGTATCTTTAGTCCTTATTTGTTATAAATTAGATTTTTATATTTAATGTTGTATTAGTTTATAATTATATTTTAAATTTAAAAAAAAATACTTTTCAAATTACTTGTTCATGGTCTATGCAAAGTTGCAAATTAAGTTTATAATATTTAGAGTTTGGTTGTTGTAAATTAAATTTTACTTTTTATTTTTCTTAATACCTACTTAGGGTCACCTTAGAGGATAACTGCCTTTTGGAGGTAGATGATTGAGCCACAACAAGATTCTGGACTGACAGATGGTTGGGCAATCAAACTTTGGCTATCCAATTCCCTCGGCTCTTCCTTCTCTAACATCAGAAAGACAGCCTTGTGTGTGACCTATATGCTTATGGTCAGACTAATCCAACTTGGACCCTGATGTTCAGGAGAAATCTTTTTGTTTGGAAAAATGAGAGTCTCAACTCTTTGATGGAGCTTTTTCATAGTACCTCCCTCAAAGCAGATAAGAGTGACAAACTCATTTGGAAAGGTGAAAAAGATGGAACCTTTTCTGTAAGCTCTCTACAGAAATTGCATGCTTTGAGTAGAGGTAAAAAGGACTCTCTCTTCAGGCGGATGTGGAACCCAATAGCACCCCCCAAATCTCAATTTTTCACTTGGCTGGGGTTGATCAATAGAATTCCATCCATGGAGCTGCTTATAAATCGTAAGATCCTCCTACCTTTTACATATGGCCTTTGTGTGATGTGTGAAGGTGAACTCGAATCCACTTTGCACCTTCTCCTTCTATGCTTGTTCGCTTGGCGAACATGGTCAGATGTTCTCAACTGGTGGGGATATAACTGGGCATGTCCCAAAGACCTTGTGGGTTTTTTCTGTGGTGGCATGGTGGTTGAGGTAGAGGGCTTTATCGCAAGATTTGATTGAGTTTATTCTACACAGTGCTATGGGCTATTTGGATAGCAAGGAACAAATTTTTTTTTTAAGTTGGAGACATCAAACTGGGATTAACAGCGGAGGAAGCTAAAATTCACACTATTATGTGGATCAAGACATTCCTAAAACGATCTGAATTCTCGGTTGATGATTTTCTCTATCGCATTGAGTCTGTTAAAATGCTGAAATCGGTGTAATCATCTTGTAGTGGGTAGGTTGGTAGCAGCCTTTTGTTTGGTTTTTTTGTGGGTGTGGGCACCTTGTCCACTCTCGCTTTTGTTTGGTGCGGTGGCTTATTTGGGTCTTATCGTGACACTCTTGTGTTTGTATCTTTCTATTCTGACTACGCGACTGTTATAATATGTCACTTTTGCCAATTAAAAAAAAAAACCTAATTAGGGTCAATTTAGAATATTTAGATCTTAATTTTTTTAGGTTAAATTCATATATTTAATGTTTAGTTACTTTTTATTATTATAATTTATAAATTCAAAAAAAAAATTTAAAATATTTATTCAAAATCTATAGAAATAAGTTTCGAATCTTTAGATCTTCTTTATTTTATCTTATACTTGTATATTTAATAATATATTTTTTAAAAATATTTTAAAATTACTATAAAAATTAAAACATATATTGAATCATGTCTAAAAAGTGCACAAAGTTCACTAAAACTATTTTAAACTCTAATATATATAATTTTGTAATAAAAATACGCGTATTAATGAAATTTTAATGAGTTGTGCAAAAAAAAAAATTAACAACATCGGTTATCGCTACCATTACGCTATGGCCGTTACGTCCCGAAACTATGTCACCATCACCGTTCCCATTACAACAACCATAACTACTATTTAAAACTATGCCCATATTAAGGTCTTGTTAACAATTTAATTTAATTTTTTTGTTTGAAATTATTTTTAAATTAAATAAGTAAAACATTTGTTTCGTAAATCTTGAAGAGACTTAAAGTCGAAAGATAATAAGCAAATTTTTTTTATGGTAGTGTCACTAGAGATCCCGTCCATGGGCCTCCATTTTTGTAGAAAAATATAGGGCTTCCAAAATTTTTTAACCTTTTATTAGACTTTGTATAAAACTATTAAGTAAAAAGTTTATTATAACTAAAGTGCCCCCAAATTTTAATATATATTTTTTTTATATGCATAATATATTATGCTTTTAATCTATGTATATATTTGTATCTGTAAAGTTTGGTGTGTTTTTTATTTGCCAATTACTATATGGGCATTGTTAATTTTTTTGTGTTGAATTAATGTCTTTGTGTTTTTTCTTTTATTTACAAAATTTATAAAAATACCTCCTAAAATGTATTTGTTTGGATATGAAGAAAAAGGAAAAAAAGCAATAGAGTGAGAATTACTTCAATCTCAAGCTATTGATAAGTGTTTTAGCAATAAGAAACAAATAGAGAATGCAAATTTTGTTGAAGATTTTGAGTATTTAAGGGATTATTTGCTACTTTTGGTTCAATTTATTTTATTTTATTTTGATATTATAACTTCTGATTTTGTTTGGTGCTATTTTCATTATAAATTAGATATCGGTGAAATGTGAATTAACAAGACAATTTATATTATTTCAAATTGTTGTAATATTTATTTTTTAAAAAAATATTATAAGTATAAAAATTTATTGTACTCTATTTTAAATGTATGCTTAAGGCCCTCAATTAGTCAAGGCTAATCCTGAGTCTCTGTAAGCCAAAAGGAAAAAAACGCAAAAAAGTCAAAAAAATTTTAAGTCAGAAAAAAACTATTTTATTTTTGTAAATTTATTTTTACATAACTTTAACTTTAATGTAAATCTTGTTTGATGGATTTTGACAAGTAGATTTTAAAAATATAATTTTTATAAAAAATGAATATGTGTAGTAAAAGTTTTAATATTTCTAAAAAAAACTTATAAAAGTATTTTAAAAAAGGTAAAAAAGGTTAAAAGTCAATAAGCAAAAAATCAAAAAAAGCAAAGAAATTGAGTGCAAAAAATGACACTTAAATCACTTTTTGGTTTTAAACAAAAATATAAAAAATTTAACTTAAAATCAATTGCTAAACAAAGTCTAAGCATGTAATGGTGTTCAACCTTGAATCTCCATAGGCACGTGATTGGAGTTGTACATTATGTGATGTTTATCGCATAAATTATTCACGCAAAATAATTAAGTTTACTAAATATAAAAAATTGTATAATTGGATTATATTTGTAGAAACGACAATTATGACTTTGAGAATGGCCATCCATTTTTTGAAATTTGATCTATTTCGTATAACAAAATTTTAATTTGATTTTACAGTTTTTAACATTAGGTTAATTAATTTTTTACATAAATAATTTATTCAACAAATATAATATGATAAACGATTCGAATTACATGAGAAGATCCAAAGTGTGGTGTTGTACCCTAAGGTATAAAAGTAATATAGCTTATATCCTAATTAAATATAAAAATAATTTTACAATATAACTTATTCTTTATAATTGTATTCATAACACTATAATATAATTTATCTCTCATAATTTTACCATTTTAATCATTTTTTCCAATTTTTTTATCTCCCATTATTATACAGTATAACTCATTCTTTTTATCAAATAGTTTAATTAACTCCTTTAAAGAAAATCATATAATTAAACACGCCATATGTGTGTTAGTGTGACTAAAACAACTACAAAAATTCAAGAGCTAATTGTACTAACCCTTTACATCAAGTAATTTTTCCTTGTCTTCTCATTTAATGTTCTAAATGAATTTGGGGGTCACATATTTTGGTGAGTTTTATTAATTTTTTTACGAGAGATTCATATAAATGTATAACCCAAATTTATTTAGCTAAAAATAAATTTTCCTTTGCATCTAGTGAGGGGTTAGTACCCAATCTTGGTCATACATATTTTGAACTCGTTTTTTTGCTAGATAAAAAAAGAGAGTTTAGGAGCAACTAATTGGTAAATGGACCATATTATACGTACATTAGAGATGGTATAACAATAGCTACTGTCTGTACCACTTAAGGCCAAATAGAGCAGTAGGCCAGCCATCAAAATACTACTGTATACACTATCTAAGCACAAGTAGGGCAGTAGGCGAGCTAGTAAAATTGCAAAATTTGAGAAGACGTTTTTACCACAACTCAAACGCATAACCACTTGAAATCCAAACTCTTTTGAAAGTGATCAATTGACCACTAAACTATCACGTTCGAGGTATAGATTGTACAAAATCTTTTGGGTATAATGATTCCGTTTGATAATATTTACGGTTTTTTTTCTTCCGTTTACAATGAACAAAAAATAGATTTTTTGTTTATTTTTATAAAAAAATTAAAATTAAAAACATGTTAGGCGCATAGATTAAAATCACCACCGGTTTTTTTTTTTTTACATTTTTAGTAACTGTTTTGTCAACTAAACAAACTTTTAAATTTTTTGCTTAAAGTGGCTTATAGCTAAAAAGCCGGCTTAAATCAACTTAGAATCAGGTTGAGAGTTTTTTTTTGGTCTCTGTTTGTTTTTCAGCTCTTAATTTATACTTTAGCAAAAAGTTAAAGAAAATATTAACTAGTTATGTTTATATGTTTTTCTTTGTTTTTTTTTTAATTCTAAGGACCTATTTAGGATATCTAAAAAGTTCGATTTTTAAGATGCTTAGTTTTTTTTTTTTAAAAAAAGAGAAATAAAAAAGTTAGGGTGTTTGGGATAATTTCTTATAGTATTTTTTTTTACTTTTTTGGTTTTTATTAAAGTGTTTAATATACCAATATTTTTTACTTTTAAATTGTAGTGTTTGGGATATTAGAACGATTTTTTTGTTTTTGTGAAGAGGGTTGACTTTTTTAATTGAGAGTATTATAGTAATTTTAGTTCAAAAAAAATTAAGGTGTTTGAAATATGTATAGGCTTTTTTTTAGATTAAAAGGTGAAAAAAAGCTTGCTTTTTTTTTTGAAAAACCAAACAGTATGATTTAAAAGTTTTTTTTTTCTTTTGTTTTTAAAAAAACCAACTTTTTGAGTAACCAAACAGGAATCAAGTCAATAAATTCAAAATTTATTGTCTGAAGCTATAAAATTATAATTTTATCAAACACTTGTAATTTATGCAAAGAGTATTGCAACAAATCGTGATCATTTCGGCTCATTGAATGAGAAATTAAATACTATTTTCAATCCACTCAAAAAGGATGGGGTTCCAATTCTGATTTTTTTTTTTTTTGAATAATTAGACCTTTCAGTTGAACTAGGTGGGCAGCCTCGACCAGAGAGGTTGTACATGCTTCAAAATGTAAAAATTCTCAAGAAGAATGTACATTTTTATTTCGTCCTGAGATTGTTCTAGGCTAAGACTCGTAAAGTAATCAGTCCTAAAATTGTTCTAAGTTTTAGGCTAAGACTCGTAAAGTAATCAGTCCTGAGATTGTTTTAGGTTAAGACTCGTAAAGTAATCACTTTAGGCCTTAGCTTCTAAGATTATTTTTGGGGTTTCAATTTTTATTTTTGGATTTTTTATATAAGTTTGGATATTGTCTTTATTCAAAGGATCAATTAAAAAAAAGAATGTCCAATATTATTACTTTGTCTACGTAAAAATCATTAGCAAAATTTGTTTCAGTAAACAATTACTTAAGAAT
>JAULJZ010060532.1:0-13551 GCA_032270985.1 Heliamphora pulchella
AAATAAAAGGACTAAGTTATGATGCATGAATGTATAGCCTTATAACTGAATCATAAACAGAATTCAAAAGGAGCTACATCATCTGATAAATATTATCTTTTTCACCTGAAGAGTAAATGCCTCAAGAGGAATCGGAGCAAGAGTTGTGACCAGATATACATCATTGAATTCATTATTGATGAATTTGCCATCATTTATGACACTGCATCAAAATGCAACTGGGAAATCTCAAGGACCGCCAGAAGTTTCAAAACAAAATATAACAAAGCTTAAAATGAGATGTGGACCGACTTATAAAACACTGTAAGAAGCAGAAAAAATATCTTTACTAACATTAAGTTTCAAGAGATTAAGAGCATACCACCAAGAAAATAATAGTGGGATATGAATCATACAAAATTCAAAATACATAGCATGAGCAATGAACAAACACGACACATCACTCGTCGTGAGCACAGAAACCTTTATTAGAAAAAATGGCATGGATATTATGACGACAGACGTCACAGACCTATAAATGATCTGCAAATATAACAAAACAGCTTAGTATACTAATTACATAGCATGGCAAAGGAATCCATTAAATCCAACTCATTTTTGCAAAACCCACAGCCAACTCTCTAAATAGTAGGGCCCACCCTTGAGAGGGAGAGTTGTCGAGTTAATGAAAAAATATATTCTCCACATATCTAATTTTAAATTCTAAATATGCACGCTTCCCCAGGAAAAAAACAAAATTTAAATTGACTCTTGTTTCGGTAGTGGTAAGATCTTACTGCAATTATTCATAAGAAATATACTTCTAAACAAAGTTCAACATGTGTGATCAAACCATGGCTGCATGTGTATCAGCTATATTTGAGTTTTACAAGATTAGATAAGAGAGAAACACCTAAGCCAGGGATTGCATCGCTTTCTTCACCTCCATCTAAAGTCCAGTATACAGTTCTCGGCATGCTCAAGAGTAGACACTCTAAACATGTTAAAAGAAGACTGCAACTCCTTGCAAATGTGAGTGCCTTGTGTGGTCCCAAGACAAACAAAGCTACTCCATAGACACTGCTGTACATAAAAGGCATAAGTGATGACTAACTGGGCCATCGGTTGCGCCACTACAATGAGGTACAAGATCCAATCCCTCAACATATCCGTTCTCACACAATTTCTTTCTTCAAGAATACAGTGGATGTACATCTAATAATGTATCTTTTTAACCCTAATTTATAATTTATTTAAGTTATTTTATATTTTATTTAGCCTTATTTTATTTCTTTTTGTGTTTGACAGGTATTTTAGAAGTTTTGTGGAAAAGGATGAAAAGAAAAATAAATTGAAACAATTGAGAAAATTGAGAACCATACTGTAAATAATAAACAGAAAATTAGTGAACAGTCCAATTTACACGTCGTTTACTGTTTTTCATCCAACATAAAAAATTTTAACGAGCAAAGTCCATCCGCATAAAAGTTTTAACGCGCAAGATCCTTTTGAGACAAAAATACACTCGCTCCTTCATCGTCTTTTTCATCGTCATCATCATCCTCCCTATCATGTTCATCGATTGTTTTGCACCCGTAATTCATAATCCGATTGCTCTTAGAATCTGCACCAAACTCCGCTTTTTCGAATAGATTCGCACTCGGAACCATCTTCGCCGGCTTACTAACCATCTCTCTAGTTGCTTAGACTTGATCGGAAAATTCTACTGTGAATGTTCGTACAGAACACTGAGATCGTATATGAAGGCGTGATGGTGCATGTATATGAGACTGGATCTTTGTTTATTGATATCGAAATTTATTACGTATAAGATGAATTCTGGTTTCAAGCTTGTTTGTTCTCTTTTCTTTCCTGAGATTCAATTTTCAAGCTTACTTTAATGGTGTATGAATTGAAAAAATAAAAAATAATAAATAAAAATATTCACATATGTAAAGCAAGCCAACAGATAAATTTATTTGTGCCTTACACATGTTTTGGAAGGTACAGATAAATTTATCTGTTTGTTATGCATAACAGATAAATTTATCTGTTTGAAGGGTATTTTCGAGAGAAAGCACGCAATTGGACCTTACGCGTTAAAATTTTTGTTGATGAACCTTACGCGTTAAAACTTATTTTTTTGGACCTTTGACTGAAAGCCTCAATAATAAATGCGGAGCTTTAAATCAAATGATTGTGCAGCTCAAATGGTGTAAGAAGCCTTCTATGCCGAGGTACATGGTTCAAATCTTTTGTGAAGCATCAATTGTTTCTTTTTTAGCATCCTACCAGCACAAAGCACTGGATAATTTCATATTTCTCATACTGGACATGAAGAAGATAAGGCTGAAGATAAGCTATTTTTAATGCTGAACATGAAAAAGATAAGACAAACAAAGAAGTCAAAGAAGAGGACAAGATAAGATAACGATAGTTGATGTGCTTTGACTTCAATGGCTATTATGTGTGTATAAAAAGAGTTGTTTCTTTAACAGAACAGGGGAGAGAGCAAGGAAAAATCAAGGAGAGAAAGAAGATTTGTTTAGAAAAAGAACAAAAATAGGAAATTTATGCAATTCCGATCAATGTTGTGAGTAGCTAAATTTTCAATTTAGGATGGAGATGAAGCTGTAAGTCAAGTAACATAAGAATTTTGTATCTTTATTTTTACATAGTAGTTGTATAATTTTATATTTTATTTACTGTTTTTCAATGATTTAAATATAATGCATTTGTATTTATTTTCTGTTATTATAAATACAATGTTATAGAATGGTTTTGTTACTTGTCTCTGTGAATTATGATGAGTCATGCTTAGAAAAGACAAGTTGTGCCTATGAATTAGTTTATAGCATAGACAACTCGTTCTAATCAAAGATGGATCATACCCAACTCATGAATACGTGATTGTTATTAAAGATGCTATTTTAGCCTTATAGCTAAAAAATACATCATAACTATGTTAGTGGATTGAATTATAAAATTAGTACAAAAATCCCATGTTACATAACTAATAATGGATTTGAAACTCCAAATCTCCTTCATCAAAACTCAATTTTATTTGACTTACATTAAATTCATTTTCTAGTCAAAATACATCTAACAATCTTTCTTGAATTAATTTAGAAATTAATTTTAAAAATTATGGTAATTCGTCACACAGTTTCTAAAGTTCAACACCCATACTGTCATTACTATACTAAACTACTAATATTTGACGTCGTTGCCAAGGACTGTCACAATTACTTATAATTAGAAAATTAATTTTCACATTAATTCTTAGTTTAATATTTCTATTAATTATTGCCTCTCTTATTTTTGTGTTCTTGTTTCTTTTGCAAGTACTTAGTTTTATTGCAAAAAAGTAGTTTTATTTATTTGTTATTATTAGTGTTTCTTTTTTAAGGACGGTTATACCATCTGTCTTCCTTTATCATTTTTTTCATGGCCAGTTCTATTGCCTACCTTTAATAACTACAAAATTATTTGTACTTGTATCATTTTTTTATTTCTTTTCAAGGATGGTTGTACCGCCTGACTTTTAATTATAATATTTTGCCTCAAGAACATTTGTACCGCCTGCTTGTTTATACTAATTTGTCTTCTTGCAGGTTAAAAAGTAATAACGATAAGTATATATGTGTGTGTGTGTGTGTGTGTGTGTGTGTGTGTGTGTATAATTGGGAAAAAAATGTGTGAGAGTGGCTGGCACTGCAACTGAAATTGTAATATAAGTAACGACTTTTTTTAGTGTATGTTGGGGCGTTGTTCTTGACTTCTGTCATCCAGAATTAGTTAATATTAATCCTGAGTTGGAGCGTGTCGTTAAGGCCATTCATGCATCATCGTCACATCCCAATAGACCTTTAGGCACACTCTCAATCATGACTTTACAAGAAGAGAACCAAGAACTACTACCCAAGCAGTTAAAGGAATGTTTCACACCATCCACATATACTTCACCTTCATGCATTCGACTGCTCACTGTTGTGGCAGTTCAATATGAAATTAAGCCCAGCATTCTTCAAATGTTCCCATCTTTCTACGGAATTAATAATGGGGATCCATACAAGCATTTGGATGAATTTTTGGAAATATGCTCCACTATTAAAATTCAAATTTTTTTATGATGCTCTTAGGCTAAGACTTTTTTCGTTCTCATTGAAGGGTAAAGCCACGCATTAGCTAAACTCTTTAGGATTTGGTACCATCTCTGCTTGGGTTGCAATGCAGCAGGAATTCCTAAATAAATACTTTCCCATTGGTAAAACCAATCAGATCTGGCGAGTTATCTGAGTTTTTCACAACTCGATGGCGAACAGTTTCATGAGACATGGGAAAGGCTTAATGACCTCATTCGTAAATGTTCTCATCACCGAGTCCCCAAGTGGAAACTCGTTCAAAGATTTTATGACAGTTTGTCTGAATGTCATCGTCAAATGGTCGATGCCTCTTGTGGTGGGACATTCATGATGAAAAGTGAAAATAAGGCTTGGGAATTGTGTGGCAGTCTGAGTGAAAACTCCCAACATCATGCCTCAACTTCTCGAGGTGAGAAAACTGTGTCAACTAGTACCTCCTAAACAGGGAAAGATCAATGAGATTAGTTAATCCTCTGCTCCCTTCCTCAAAGTTGACGCTCTGATATGTAAACTCGATAGTGTGTTATCTATAGGTCAATCTTCTGCCTCACAACCTTCTCCATCTCCAGTTTTTCGAAAGATGTGCTTTGTGTGCAACTGCAGCTCACTTTATAAGTGAGTGTCATTTGGCTTCTCAGTTTCTTGAGTTTGTTCAAAAACAAGTTAATGCCTCTCAAGGGTTCTCCAGACCCGAGAATCATCTATATTCTACTACATATAACCCACATTGGAGAAATCACCCTAATTTCTCTTGGGAACCGCAAGTTCCAAGCAACTCTTTTGCCTCACCTAACTTTTTTCTAGTACTTCCAATCCTGCTGTTTACCATCACATGTCCCAACAACAACCATTCCTACAACCTCATCCATCTCAAAGAAATTCAGCTTTTGAGGAAAATGTGTTGCAAGCTCTTCAAGGGCTTGATGCTATAATACTCAATTGCTCCACTCCCACTCTTAGTTGATCTCTAAGTTAGAAACCGAAATGCGGCAGCTAGCTAATGCACTTAGTGTATGGGAAAAGGAAAGATTGCCCAATCAACCAGTGAGCAATCCAAAAGGTCAATTTGATGTGGAGGGGTCACAAGCTAACGATACTTATCACGAGCAAGTGAAAATTGTAGTTACTCTAAGGAATCAACGGGAAGTTGAGATGCGAACTAAGGAAGTCATTAAAAATTAAAGAGAGTCTGCCACTAACTCCAAGGGCTCTAGAGTTGAAAAGATGTTGAAATCTAATAAAGATCACCCTGTAACTCTTTCTCCACCACAATTCACCACGGCACCACTTTATGTGCCAAAAACTTCCTTCCCAACTTATCTTGAGTCAGCATCTCCCTTTTCAAAAAGAAGAGCATCAATGTAGGATATGCTCGAGATATTCAAATAAGTCAAGATCAACCTTTCACTACTTGATGCAAATTGCAATTGAGCAAGTTTCACCCTACACCACGTTTTTAAAAAATCTTTGCACTCAGAAGTGTAAATCTCGGATTCATGTGTCCAAAAAGATCCTTCTCACCGAGCAAGTGAGTTCTATACTGCAATGCAACACTCCCACTAAGATGGAGGACACGCCGACCATCCTATGTGTTATCGGCAACCACCCTATAGATGGAGGACTTTTAGATCAAGAGGCAAGTGTCAATCTCTTACCTTACTCGGTGTACGAGTTTGGTGGACTTGGCGAATTGAAGCCTACCACAGTAACCTTGTAATTAGCTTATTGATCTATTAAGGTGTCACCTGCGATTATAGAGGATGTACTTGTCAAAGTGGACAAATTTTTCTTTCCAACTGAATTCTCATGATAACATAAATATAGCATCCAACACATGCAAAACCCATGACAAACCCCAACATACATCCTCATATATTACAACAATATATGCTATCACGTTTGTAGAAATGCTTAACCCATGGTACATGAATCATAACTCTTGAAGTACTTGGTCTAGAGACCTTGACATGGAACCTGTGCAAAGTATTAAGAGACAAACCTCCGTCATTATTGGATGGCCTTTCTTAGCCACGACCAATGCGTGCATTAATTGTCGAACATGGACATGGATGTTTCCTTTGGAAATATGAAGGAAAGGCTAGATGTTTTCAATGCCTCCCAACAACCCCATAGGAGGAAAACTACATTGCAGTAGATATAATTCATAGGTTTGTAGAGGATGCACTTCCATACACTCTAACTAAGGACCCATTAGAAGCATGCCTGGCTCATTTTGACTATGATGAGTTTGACATTGATGAGTCCATTGAAGCAATAAATTCTTTACCTAACTCTACACCCTTCTTGGACTCATTCTCTTGGAAAGCTAAGTTGACACATTATCCCCAATTTTGAGTGTGCCAGTATCTCTATCTATAGAAGTTCCCCCAAAGCTTGAGCTGAAACCCCTTCCTTCTACACTCAAGTTTTCTTGGACCATATGACACCTTACATGTTACCATCGCATTTGACGTATTTGAAGATCAAGAGAGCCGGCTTTTGAGAGTGTTAGAGAGAACATGTGTGTCATACGATGGTCCGTGTCAGACTTAAAAGGCATTGATCCCTCTATTTGTCTGCATTGTATCCATTGCAAAGAGAATGGTAAAACTTTCGCGAGATGCAACGAAAACTTAATCTGAACATAAAAGAGGTTATAAAGCTTTTAGATGCAGATATCATCTACTCCATCTCAGATAGTAAATGAGTGAGTCCTACTCAAGTGGTATCCAACAAATCTGGTTTCACAGTTGTTAGAAATGAGCAAGGAGAACTGATTCCCACGCGTTCAACTAGTTGGCATTTTGCATAGACTACCGAATGTTAAACTCCATAACTAGGAAAGACCATTTTCCAATACCTTTCATAGATCAAATCCTAGAAAGGTTGGCGGGCCAAAGTTTTTATTGTTTTCTGAATGATTATTCAGGATATAATCAAGTGCTTGTCCACCCTGATGATGAAGAAGACCATTTCCACTTGTCCTTTTTGGCGCATTTGCCTATCGACGCATGTCATTTGGGCACTAGCGACCTTTCAAAGGTGTATGATGTCAATATTCTCATACATGGTAGAGAAATTTCTTAAGGTCTTTATGGATGACTTCCGGTGTTTGGGACCTCTTTTGAGGATTGTCTAAGAAATCTTGCAAACGTGCTTCAACGTTGTAGCGAGACAAATTTTGTTTTGAGTTGGGAGAAAAGTCACTTTATGGTTCAAGAGAGAATTGTTTTGTGCCACATCGTGTCTAAGAGGGAATAAAAGTTGACAAAGTTAAAGTTGATCTTATCTCTAGACTTCCACCCCCCATATCTGTTAAAAAAGTTAGATCTTTTCTTGATCATGTTGGTTTTTACCGAAAATTTATCAAAGACTTTAGCAAAATCTCTAAACCTTTGTGCGACCACCTCGCTAAAGATATATCTTATGTCTTTAGTGAAACACGTATGCAATCTTTTAAAAAACTTTGTGAAATATTGTCATCAGCTCCTATCATGCAGTCACCTGATTGGTCCTTTCCATTTGAAAAATTATGTGTAACGCATCTAACCATGCAATCGGTGCAGTTTTTGGGCAATGAGTGAATAAGATTCCTCATGTCATCTATTACGCTAGTAGAACTCTTTTTGATGCTCAATTGAACTACACCACCACATAAAAAGAACTATTAGTCGTGGTATTTGTATTAGACAAGTTTCTGTCATACCTTTTGGGATCTAAGGTAATCGTATTCACTAGCCATGCCGCTTTGAGATAATTGTTTTCCAAGAAAGACACGAAACCTCAATTGATCAGATGGATTCTTTTACTTCAAGAATTTGACTTTGAGATTCGAGACAAAAAGGTTATGAGAATTTAGTGGTAGACTATCTACCTAAAATCCTGGTTGAAACTCCTAGTAACCCTCTACCCTTAAGAGACTCATTTCCAGGTGAACAACTTTTTGAGGTATCACACTCTGGTCCTCCATGATTTGCAAACATTGTGAACTATCTTGCAGCAGGAAAAATTTTATCTCCTTGGTCTAAGAGACACAAGGATGGATTTTAATCGCAAGTTAAGTTCTACTTTTGGGAGGATCTAGAATTGTTCAAATATTGTACTGACCAAGTGATAACTGATAAAAAATATGTCTTCAAAAGTGAATATCTGAGTATTCTCACATTTTGTCACACTCTTGAATTTGGTGGTCATTTTAGTGGAAAAAACTATTGCAAAAGTATTGCAAAGTGGTTTTTATTAGCCCTCTTTTTAAGGATGCTGATGAATTTTGTCAAGCCTGCTTAAGGGACCATCAAACTGGAAATATATCGCACCGAGACATGATGCCACTTACTCTGATTCTTATCATAGGGATTTTCAATGTTTAAGGTATTAACTTCATGGGTCCATTCTCACCCTCAGTCAGATTTGCCTATATCCTTGTAGTAGTGGATTATGTCTCTAAATAAGTAGAAGCGGTAGCCACGCGAACAAATGATTATAAAGTTATGGTCCAATTTCTTAAAAGTAAGATCTTTAGTAGATTGGGTATACCGCGAGCTATCATTAGCGATGGTGGCATCCACATTACCAACCGACATTTTCACACACTAGTTTGAAAATATTCAATCGCCCATAAAGTGACCACACCTTATCATCCACGAATTAGTGGCCAAGTAGAAGTGCCAAATAGAGAGATTAAAAGTATTTTGGAAAAAACGGTGAGACCTAATCGAAAAGATCGGTCTCATAGGTTGGATGATAAGGTGTGCCTGGATCCTTCATCTTAGTAAAAGTGTTGCATTAGAGTATAGAACTCACTTGCTCGGTGAGAAGGATTATTTTGGACACATGAATCTGAGATTTACGCTTTAAGTGCAAAATCTTTTAAAAACTTGGCATAGGATGGAACTTGCTTAATTGCAATTTGCATCAAGTAAGGAAAGGTTGATCTTAACTTGTTTGAATACCTCAAGCATATTCTCCATTCATGCTCCTCTTTTAAAAAAGGAGATGGTGACTCAAGATAAGTTGGGAAGGGAGCTTTTGGCACAGTGGATTGTGGTGGATAAAGAGTTCCAGGGTGATATTCCTCATATTTCAACATCTTTTCAACTCCAGAGCTCTTGTAATAAGTGGCAGACTCTGCCTTCCTTATTGTTGATGACTTCCCCAGGTCAAGAATCAACATCAGCCTCCCATTGATTCCTAAGAGTAACTACATTTTTTGTTTGCTCATGATAAGTATCATTAGCTTGTGACCCCTCCACACCAAACTGACCCTCTGGATTGCTCATTGGTTGGCTTGGCAATCTTCACTCTTCCTTTCTACTAAGTGCATTAGCTAGATTCCGCATTTGGGTTTCTAACTTAGAGAACAACTAAGAGTGGGTGTGGAGCAACTAAGTATTAGCATCAACCCCTTGAAGAGCTTGCAACACCTTTTCCTTAAAAGTTGAATTTCTTTGAGATGGATGAGGTTGTTGGAATGCGAATTGTCGGGACATTGGACGGTAAACAACAAGATTGGAAGTTTCGAATCCACCATTAGTCATGTAACATGAAATTTTCGTAACAATTTTAGAATTTAATCTAATAACTAGTTATGATGTATTTTAACTACAAGCTAGAATAGTATATTCGATCATAATCATGTATTCATGAGTTGGTATGATCCATCTTCAATTAGGACGTATGTTAAACTAATAATTAATAGGCACAACCGCACAACTCATCTTTTCTAAGCATGGCTCATCCTATTTCACAAAGACACGAACATAAAACCATTGTATAACACAGTATTTATAATCACATAAAATAAATACAAATGTATTATATTAAAATTATTGAAAAATAGTTAAGATAAAATATAAATTTATACAATCACCATACAAAAATAAAGTTACAAAAATCCCAATGTTACTTGACTTATGGCTTCATCTCTAACCTAGATCAAAGATTTAGATACACATGACATTGATAGGAATTGTCATAAATTTTCTATTTTTGTTCTCTTTCCAAACAAATCTTCTTTCTCTTCTCTGTTTTTCCTTGCTCTCTCCCGTTTTGACGTTCTGTAATGTTAGAGAAATAGCTCCTTCTATACGCACACAATACCCATTGAAGTCAAAGCACATCAACTATCCTCATCTTCCCTTATCTTCTTCTTTGACTTCTTTTGTGGCCTAATCTTCTTCATGTTCACAATGAAAAATAAGCTTATCTTCAGCCTTATCTTCTTCATGTCCAGCATGAGAAATAGGGGCATTATCCAGTGCTTTGCGCTGGTATGATTCCAAAAATGAAACAATTGATACTTCCGACAAGATTTGAACCATATACCTCATGGCATAGAAGGCTTCTTACATCAATTGAGCTGCACAATCATTTAACTTTAAAGCTCCAACTGGTTGTTTCCTGCCCCACCATCGATATCTTTGATTTCTTTCTTCAAGAATATAGTCCCATAGGTTTATAGATGCTTCAGCTCTGGTATCTCATGTCAACATCTTCTAGGAAGTTCAAAGAATTAAAAGTATATTTACTATTCAAAGACAACCAAAAAGACAAGACAAAAATAGAGGGGGAAATTTTGACAATTTTTAAACCACCTAAAGGTGTCTTATTTTTCTTTGCTCCCCATCTCCCAACACATTTTAATCGATCAAAGAATTAAAATTATTTTTACTATCCATAGACAGCCAAAAAGAAAAGAGAAAAAATGGGAGGGAAAATAGAGACAATTTTTAAAACCACCTAAAGGTTTCTTCTTTTTCTTTCCTCCCCACTCTTTTTATTCCTTTGAAAGTCAGTGGTCTCAAAAGGTGGGCAATGTCCCAACTACTGGGAATAATAACACACAAGAAGTGTAGTACAGTAGTAGGCTTAGGCACAAGAACCCCATTTATCAAGTCCATCAACAAGTGTAGTGCAGTAGTAGGCTTAGGCACAAGAACACCATTTACCAAGTTCATCAATGGCCAATCCTCGTTTTAAAAGGGGAGAGAACCAAGAATATTTAAAGAAGAGGAAGAAAAAGAAGGCGGCAAAGACAGATAAAGGCAAAAGTTCACATAGTAAGTACTGATGTCTTGCAACAAAATTGTTGGGAAAATAAAAAAGAAAATTAATTCCATAATAGAGACAAGGGATTCAATCTACCAACCACTCTTGAAGAAAAATGAATATGAATTCAAATGCATCCTTCGGTAGGATTATACCAAGCTCTTCATGAAGCTCCTTCCTGCAAGCAGCAAATACATCCACAATTTAGAAAGCATATAGCTTTAAAGCAAGATCCACCAAAACATGAAATGTGATGATCCAGGGTAAAGAAGTGGGAATCACATTCCTGAAGCACTCAAAATAAAGAAGAAAAATATCAATGTTTAATATTTTACCACTTTCCAACAGAGATTTCTAGGCAAAAATTCAAAAAATTGAATTGCTAGCAAAAAAAATTGTATAACTGTTAATGGGATTCCAGCCATCCAAACATCGTCTAAAAAGTAATTTCAATTTGCAATTTGTATGCTTGGGAACACAATATGGATATATTTAGGAATTAAATACTTACTACCTGCCAGCTATCCTCAAGCTATGACAGGATGGTGGTAAATAAAAAATTCCAGAGTTAAAAGCTTTAAGTGGCCTGTGGTTATCAGTGCATACTGCTGTCTTGGTGATGCTCTGAGAAAAATATCTAAAGATGAAATGAATAATTATGCTAACCGTAGCTGTTATTACTTATTAGTGGCAGCAGGATCATAACCTTTTACAGTCGTTCACCACCAGAATTTCAACCAAATCGAAACAGTTTGACTGACTCCGCACAAACAGATAAGTTCACAAACAAGTTGGTTAAAACATCAGTGTAAACAAACCATCCAGAGGATCTCTAGAACTGCAACACAACATAACTGTTAACTACTGGACCTCCTTAAGCTAATTCATACTTTAAGAAATAGAGAGCACAGGCAATTAGCATTGCTCTCCCAATCTACAGAAACAACAAGAGAACAACAAAAAACACATATCACCATTGAATGAGAGAGGAATTGAAAAAACAATTAAACCTTACTCTATTTATTTATATGGTAAAACGGTCAAAAACTAATTGAACATGTGTCAGAAGGGATCGACTTATAAGAACGTAACACAAAATAAGGACTGAGAAAAGGCAATTAAAGTTCATCAGTTGATCTTCCTATGAGAGGAAATTACATTGAGAAAGCTTTAAGATAGGAAGATCAAAGCAATTTTATAGAATAGTCCTAATGTAGCACCAATACAGAGACAAAGAAGAAGAAGAAAAAAGAGATTGGAAGAGAGAAGATCATATAGACGAGATAGAGAGGACAGAAAGAGGAGAAAAATATCATTCAACTCAATATCAATTTTTATTCATCAAAATGTCTAATACACTCATAAGACTCCTTATTTATAACCCTAAACCCTAATTAAAAAGGAAACTAAAATCTTTAATTAAAATAGAAATGAATAAACTCCTAATAAGTACTTATTCAAATCTTGACAAATAAAGCAACTAATACTATAAGATAACTAAATATAAAAATAATAAAATAAAATCCCAAATTTAATTTTGATTTCCATTTATTGTCCGCATCATTCTCCTCCACTGAGAAAAAGAACTCGTCCTCAAATTCAGCTGGAAGTATTGAACCCGGCCATGCCAAATAATCAAATAATGCGAAAATGTTAACAGCTTCCAGTTTAGCTTGTGCCAATGAAGCTAGGGCATGAGGCTGCTGACAAAATCCACAAAACATGATTTGATAACCCAAAAGAAATCTTTAATGTCAACAAAATCAATATGTGCTAGCCGGACAGAATAAGTGACGGTAGGCTCACTTTCAAGAGATTCTTCCATTGATGGAAACATGATGGGCAAAGGAACGTCTTGCTTGGCCAGAGTGGGAGGAGGAAGAACAAGATCATTTGACGTCAGAGTTTCAAAAGATTCCTCGTTGAGTGGAAACATGTGCTTCAAATTAACATCTTGCTCTGCCATGGCTGAAGGGGGAGGAGGAACAGGATCATGTGACTCAAGAATCGGACTAGAAGGTACTAGATCGGGAGTCATGGTGGGGCATGATAGCTTAATAGGCGTGATGATGAGAGACACATCACTGGACATCATATCTTGTTTTGAACGGACAGGCAGCAAGTCCTTCCATTATATTTGAATGTAATGGTGTCAACGTTCTCATGATAAGCAGTACAAAACTTGTTCATCCATAAATGACCAAGTAGCACATGCATACAAGTCATGGAAGGACATCACACCAAATTTCATCAAAATAATTGCCCATCTCGAAAGGAACCAAACACCTGTGGGAGACTAAAAGAGGAAGGTGATCAGGTCCAACAGATTATAGGGGTGTGGGTGGGGTTCAAGCTTAAGATGCATCCTAGTGACACCTTT
>JAULJZ010060543.1:0-13551 GCA_032270985.1 Heliamphora pulchella
GAATATGCAGTTGGCGTGGTGAGCATATTTCTGTCAAATCCGGGAAGAGATCACTGGGAAGCAGTGAAGTGGATCTTTTGGTACCTTAGAGGCACTTCTAGAGTTTGTTTATGCTTTGGTCAGGGCAAGGCTGAGTTAGAGGGCTTCACAGACGCTAACATGGCAGGAAATGTTGATTCCAGAAAATCTACACCATGTTACATGCTTACATTTACTGGGGGGCTATATCTTGGCAGAGCAGATTGCAGAAGTGCGTTGCACTATCTACCACAGAGGCCGAGTATATTGCAATGACAGAAGGTTGTAAGGAGATACTGTGGATAAAAATGTTACTACAAGAGTTAGGGTTGACACAGGAGACGTATACATTTTTCTGTGACAGCCAAAGTGCTATTCATTTGAGCAAGAACCCACAATTCAATTCACGGTCAAAACACATTAACGTGAGATATCACTAGATTCGAAATATATTAGAAAAAAAGCTATTATAGTTAGAAAAGATCCATACCAACCAGAATAGTGCAGATATGATAACAAAGACTCTACCCACCGAGAAACATAATTTTTGCAGAGAGGTAGCGGGTATGATGGATTCCTTCACATGAGGCAGATGGGGAGTTTGTTGGTGTCTGTCCCATTTGGCATGGCACAATTATATTAAAAGTCTAATATAATTAGGAGTCTAATATATATTGTATTAATACTAAAATTTTATTATAAAAAAAAAGAAAAAAAAATAATCGAATGTTTTTGGAGTCCTAACTTTGTTAGGAATTCTCATCAATTTGGAAGTCTTATTTGACTCGAGAAGTCTTAATAGTTAGTATATATAAAACCATTGGGTATTAGGTGGATATAGATCAATCACATAAATCATTAATTCTCCACAGAGAATTGAAACAGCAGGAAGAAATCAAACAGCGCACAACAGTGAGTGCGACAGAAGAGTTTTAGGCGAGAACAGCCCATGTTTGTACATGGATCGGATGTCAAACGAAATCCGATCATCATGAAATTTTAGGAGCAGACTCTTGGCGCCTGATTCTTGATAACCAACGATTTCAATTGTCAATCAGTGAGATCTAAACTTGAGTTTATTTTCTAATTGGAATCCACCTTACGGTGACGATATTTAATATTTTTTTGAGAATATTATTCTTGATATTGTCATTCTCTAGATATACCTACAGAGTTAATTCTGTAAACTCATTATTTTGACATAGTGAAGATTTGGAATCAGACTTTGGTCCCGTGATTTTTTTTCTTAGACGTTTTCCACATAAAAATTCCGCACTGTGCAATTATTTAATTATTATTTTTATTCTGCTATTGTTGATATCATTTAATTAAGCACGAAAAAAGAAAAAATATATTTTATTTCGCTGGAGGCTATTTTGTTAAATTTTTCCCAATAGATATAGAGTGTGCTTAAATTTTTCTCACGAATACAAATACCAATCTAAACATACTCATCTTTCGTAGGATAAATCTCAATTGTGTGAGGTCCCCTCTATATCAGAGTAGTGTGCTCGTTTGTGCCCAATATTTGTGCAACTAATATTTTTCCACGAACATGTATCCTGTTTCAAAATTTTAGTTCTCACTACTTTGTCTATTTTTTATTTGAGTAAATTATTATTATTATTATTATTATTATTCTTTTTGACAAGTTAAAAAGTAAAGAATATAAAAATAAATTGAATTTTTTTTAGTAATTTTTTTATTTCTTAATTATTTTTTTAATTTTTCTCAAGACGAATTGAAATAGTTTAAAGAATTAGTCAAAAATTGAAAGAAACCATATAAAAAAAAAGTCAGTAAAGTTTTAAAAAAGTTAGAATTTTATACGAACGGGACACTTTGATCGAGTTGTGTGATAATAAATGTAGAATTATTCAAAAGTCACTAGAACATGACTAGATATTATTGTGATGTTATTTACATAGGGGTATTTAGGAAAATTATTAGCAATAGTTTTTAATTTTTTGTTACTAATTTTAGTTATAAATTAAAATTTTTCTTTAAACATCAACAACTTCTACTATAATTTATATTTTTTTTTTCTGCTACAAGTTACAAGTTTTATCAAACACATACAATTTCTACTACAAATTATAATCTATAACCAACTAGTTTCACTAATGCCAAACACCACCATATTACTTTTGATAAGTAATAAATTATAATACACAATATGAGTTGTTTCTAATTTTTCACTCATAAAAATTACAAGTATAACATTGGTTACAAACATATATATGCAATATTATGCAATATTTTTAATATGTTTTCACATGTGGAATAAGATAGAAACATTTTTTCACATGTAGAATAAGGTTGTATAATCCCCCCCTTTGTCAAACCCCACAATTTGTCGTCATTTTTTAAAAATAATTTCTTCAATACAAAATGCCAAAGACCCATAATAATGAAACACAAAAGTTAAATCATTGAATCTTAAAAGAAAAATAAATAAAGAAATATTAAGAGCGATGAAAGATGCAAGCAAAGTGCACAAAGTTATTAATGAACCTATTTTGTATTGTTTATTTTTATTTTTATTCAACATTTTTTTTATCTCTTGATCAAGACTATAAAAATTTTAATTTATCATAGTGAGAACAACCGAAAAAAAATAATTAAATGATAATTTTTTTTAAAAAAAGTCAAAATGTGCTTATAAATAAAATCTTATTATTTATTTTTATCTTCAGTAATCTTTTCTCGTGTTTTTAGTTAACAAAATTTACTTTTTAAATATTCTCATCGAAGTAAATTGTAAAATTAAATAAATTATCAAAATATAGAAAGACAACTACATAACTTTTATCTCAAATTGGGGCATCATGTTATCTATTGAGATTTAAAAACAAGTAAATGACATTACGAATCTTTAAAGTTTTGTTGTGCTAAATAAAAAAATTAGTTTCCCTTTCGCTCGGGGGCGCTTCAAGTGTTGGTTGCTAAAAAAAACTTATAGCCAAAATAGACACTTTAATTCAAGAATTTTACTTTGTTAGCATTATTGGGTATTAATGTTATGGCAGAAATAAAAACAACAAGAAGAAGGAATAACGCAATTACACATAAAAGACACGATTTATGCAATTCGTCCAAAATTTGAGCTGTCTATAAAGTTACGATGATTTCACTATATGAGAAAATAATACAATATGAGGATGCAAAATTCAAGTATAAGTAATAAATATAAATCCCCACAAAATGGGTTAGGAACCAAAGACAGTTAGAAAATTATGTTTCCCCTGGCACCTCTACCAGGGGTCGAAATGAAGCTCAGACCCTTAAAAAATTATCAAGCTCCACACACCTAATAATCCCCACTTAGAGGCCAGTCAAAATATCAACATACCAACCCAAAAACTAAAATTATGCATGTCTCAAACCATAGTTGGCATCGCAACATGCTCAACTCAATCTCATGTCCTCAAGCTCGAAGACAAACTAAAGTTGCACACAGTTTCAATTTATCAATAGTAACCCATTTAGCTAACATATTAGTTGTGTTCTTTGCTCCACAAATCTTCACAAGTTTCAACCGTCCACTGTGGAGAATATAGCAAATAACGTGATATCTCAACTGTATGCATTTTGTCTTGGAGTGAAACACCAAATTTTTAGTAAGAAATATAGCATTTGATTACTGTCACTGTGAAGAGAGTCCATCACAATCTTCTTCCCCAACTCATCCAAGAGACCTTGTAACCAAACTATCTTTTTCCAGCTTCTACAGTTGAAAAAACAACAATCTTCTACAATTTTAAAGTTCAACACACAGTTGTACCATCTAGGGTATACATAAACCTAATAGTACTCTTCCTACTGTCAATATCATCAGTTAGATCAGCATCGTTGTAAACCTGCAACTCCAAGCCTACCTTCGTAAAGCACAATTATGTATATGTAGAACCTTTCAGATACTAAAATTCATTTTACTACATTCTAATGTCGCTTTTTTGGATTACTTATATATTAACTCACTACTCTAACTGTATGTGCAATGTACGATTTCGTGCAAATCATAGCATATATAAGACTGCCAATAGATGATCCATAAGGAAGCTTACTCATGTAGGCCTTCTTCTGATTTGTCTTCAGTGATTGATCCGTAAATAGTTTGAAATGACTAGGCAAGGAAGCTTACAAATTTTGCATTATCCATGTTGAAACTACTAAACACCTTGTTCATATACTCAGGTTGTAAAAACTTTAAAGTATTGCTGGCCATGCTTGTGATAATTATCATAATAAGGATTTATTTTGCCACTCCCAAATCCTCCGCTACAAATTGTCTTGGCAACTGAATTTTTAGTTTATTAATATCCTCAATAAAAAAGTCCCACAACAAGTATATTATATACATACAACAACAAGATAACATAGAAGTTATCAAGACATTTAACATAATAACAATAGTCTGCTTCCAACCTTGTGAACCCAGTACTGCACACAAAACTGTCAAATTTCTTGTACTATTATCTAGGAGTTTGTTTTATACCATACAAGTTCTTACTCAGTTTGCAAACCAAATTCTCTTTTTTATCTATTATGAGTACTTGCGGTCGATGCATGTAAATATCTCTCTCCAACTCGCCGTGAAGAAAAACTATCTTGACATCTAACTGTTCAAGATGTAGGTTCTCTACAGCAAAATTCTCAGTATCAGTTTGATTGTCACCAATTTCACAACTAGTGAAAGGAATCAATGTAATCAATGTCATCCTTCTGTTGAAATTCTTTGAAAACCAATTTAGCTTTATAACGATTGCTACCGTTATGCCTTTCTTTTAACCGATAAGCCTACTTGTTATGTAAAGCTCTCTTTTCTATTGGCAATTCTATCAACTCCAAAGTGCGATTTGTTAACAATGAGTCATTTGTTTGCGAAGTTTCAACATAACTCACTAGTTCAACACTATCAATAAGCAAAATATAGAATAGGGATGGTGAGAAACACTCTGGTGGCCTTATGCTTATAGAAGATCTTCTGACAATAGTTGTTGGCTTTCCTCTAATAGACTTGTGAGTTCACATTTTTTTCTTATCTTCTCGATCCTTGTCCTGTACAGTGCTCTTAGAGATATCATCTAAATCAACGAGTTCAGATTTTTTACCTTCTAGCATCACAATATCAGGTTGTGCTTTTGATCGTCCTTGTACTTAATCTGCTTATTAAAAAATGTATTCTTATTTCTGATAATTTTTTGAATTTTGATCATGCCAAAATCGACAACCAAAAGTTTCATCCTCATAACCAATTAAAAAACACTTTTTAAAATTGGCATGTAGTTTATTACGAATATCAGAATCCATGTGAACATAAGAGATGCAACTAAAAACTTTTAATCTTAAAAAAAACTAAAAACTTTTAAAAATAAAAATTTACCTTTTTTTGACTCTAAACTTCTTTAGGAATTCTGCAACTTAAAGGAATTGATGATTTGATTCTCGAGTTATCAAGTATACTGCGGTATTCATTGTACAAACCCATAAACTTTTTGAAAATCTAGCATGTAACCTTATGCTCGTAGCAAGCTTATTAAAAGTTCTATTGTGCACTTAGCCACATCGTTCTGCTATGGTGTCCTATGAATAGTCTTTTGCCAATTAATCCTATTTGTGGAATAAAATAATTTGAACCCTCTATCTATGTATTCTCCTCCGTTGTCTAACATTAAATACTCTTAATTGTAAAACCATCCAAGTTACAATCATAACCTTTTACTTTTTAAAGATTTCAACACATCAACTTTATTTTCAGATAATAAATATATACCTTTCTGCTCGAATCATCAATGAATGTGATGTGCTACCGAAAACCTCCAAATGATGCAACTTGAGAAAGCTCCTGTGGCGTCGGAATTTTTGGGATTTTAGAAAATATTTCGAAAATAAAAAAATTCAAAGATGTCTTAGAAAATATTTTAACACCTTGAAAATCAAAATTTGAAAATCACTTTTTCATTGAAAATAGAGTCGCCACTTGGTTTTTGAGAAAAATCAAAAAAAAAATAAAAAATAGCCACTGATCTTTAAAATGTTAACCAGAGAAAGAGGGTTCGGGGGCTAAGGTACAAATCGAAAAAAGTGTTAGGCACCCCATTCGTCCAATCGTAAGGTTGGTCTCTACTTATCATCATTGATTTTTTAATAAAATTTCTCAAATACATTCAAACAAAAAAAATAGAGGCAAAGAGAGAACACCCAAAATTAAATATAAAAATTACATAACATATGTACATAACACTCCAAATCAAAATAAATAAATGAAAAAAATCCTAAGTCCTATGGTATGCAATTTCTAACTAAAGGATACATAAAGCACACCGGCATGGAAAATAAATTAAACTATCATGATTTGAATAAAAGAGTAAAGCATGCTAAAAATTGTTAAAATTACCTAAACATTGATTGCTAACAAGAAATAAATTAAACTATACTAAACATGATTTCAAAATAGAGAAATTAAAATATACATATCACCAAAATACACTAAGCTAACATTAACATGATGAATATATAAAGAAAATAAAAGATGCATAAAAAAATTCTATAAAAAGAAAATTTACACAAGAAACTTAAAAAAAAGGGTTAGAGAATGACTAAAAAGGAAAGCTATTTACTCACATTTGTATTTTAATGGAAATAAGAGAAAATAAAAAGAAAAGAAAAGATGAAAGAAAATAAAAAGAAAAGAGAACAAAAGAGAAGGAATTTACATTTTTATAGCTTAAGAATCTTTTTATGATTTTTGAGTTTAATGAAAATGAAAGAAAAAAAAAGATAAAATAAGTGCTAAAAGAAAATTTAAAAAAATTTGAGTTTTATAAAATGTAAATACTAACATTAAAAGAAAAAAATTGCTAACACTAAAAAAAAAGAAAATAGGATATTATAAGGAAATTTTAAATTAATGAAAGAAAGTAAAATGCTAGAAAAAGAAATTACACTAATATTAAAGAAAAAAAAGAAATGAAAAAATAAAAGTTAGAAAAAAAATATTAAGCTAAAGAAAGAAATAGAATAGAGTATTAGCATTAAAAAAAAATATGACATTTAAAAAAAAGAAAGAAATTAAAGCTACATTGGAAGAAAATGAAAATAAAGCTATATTACAAGGAAAAGAAAAGAAATAGAAATATAAATGTTAGAAAAAAAACATTAAACTTATACTAAAATAAAGGGTAGCATTAAAGAAATGAAATAAGAAACTAATAGAGGGAATTTAAACTAATTATAAAAGAAAGAAATAAAATGAAAATAAGTACAATTCTTCAATTGGAAAGTATGAATGTAATATTGACAATTATATTCATATAATATAAGTGCACTATTATAGCAATTAACAATATTAATAAATTGTAATTGCAATAATATTTTAGCATTACATTGATGAAACAATAAAAAAAAAAAGAGAAAGGCAATATGCTTAATGTGAAATGTAGGTAAATTAACAATTAAGGAATAAACAAATTACATAAGGCAAATTAATTAACAAACAAGCTTAATTATGTAAACGGAAGAAACATGTAAATTGAAATTAAACTTAACCCGATCTCCAAATGAGAGGGAATTGAGTTAGAAGGATCGGGGATCCAAACAAGGTACCTAGATTGCTAAGGAATCCTCAAGTCGGAAAGTGGTGATGCGATCCTCGGGTGATGATCCAAGCTAAGGTTTTGCGATTTCGGTAGGGTTTCGGTGTTGGTATTTCAGCAGGGTTTCAGCGTCGGGGCTCGGATTGCTCGGCGACTCGATAGAGCTTCTCTCACTAAATCTCTCTCTAAAATTTTATCCCGAAAAACGTACCAGGGGTACGGTATTTATATAATTCTTCAACCAATGAGGTGTTGCCACGTTTTGGGACACGTTAGGCCATTTGGAGTTGGCGGTCGCCGGGTCTAAGAAATGTTTCACAAGGTTTCATTGGCGGTCGCCTCAATGCAAGATGGCGGTTGCCAGGTTTGAAGGTAGCGGTCGCCACTTTTGGCTAGAGTTTCCAAGAGGTTCTATTTATGGTCGTCACAATGAATATGGCAGTTGCCACTTTGGGGATGACTTGCATAACAAGTTATCGATGGTTCAACAAAATTTCATTTGGTTTGAAGATTTTTGGACGATTGGGTTCAAATAGCAAGCTTGGATCACTTCCCAAGAATCGAACTGAAGCACCATTCCACTTGTTTTCATCATTGGATTCAACTAAGGTTGGGTAAGGTCAAATTGGAGTGTTTACAGCCGCCCACAAGTCTTTGTGTACCGGTTCCAATTGACCCAGCCCATGATGCCATAGGTTTGCCTCAACACTTGCATCAACAATTGTAACTGTATCTCTTGTAGTTGAAGTCGTGTATAGTGTACATGTTTTGGTTCCACGAACAACCACCATGGCTCTCTTTTGTGATCTTTCATGTATCACAAACAAATATTATTGCATGCCCTTAGCGTCAAGTTGTCAAATAGAAAGAAAATTCCTTATTAATTTTAGAACATGTTGTACTTTTTATATGAACCATATAGACCCATTAAGTAATCTATTGCAGATATCTCTCGTATCCATGATATTTAAAACTTTTCCATCAGCCAAATGCACCTTTCCAAAAGAACTTGTCACATAATTCTTAATGATTTTTTGGTGTGCTGTCTTATAAAAAGAGGCTGTTAAATTCAACACTCAAGTGTCAATGTGACTGTCAATTGAGAGAAGTAAAACATCTGGTATATCTTCTATTACAACATTGGCACAATCATTGTTAGTGTTCTTCTTTAGTTCCTTATGTTCTTTTTAAAGTGACTGGTATTGTCACTGTTCTCATGATAAATCACATACTTATACATTTTTTAGCCCCATTCATAGTGCAAATGATAGTTAATTACATACCCAAATGTGTATTTTTAAGTTAAAAAGTGATGATATTTCTTTAAATTTAGGTGATAGATTGTTGTGATATTTTTTCCCCTAAACCAATAATTTGGTCTATCCGGTCCGATACACAAGATTCGGTTCAATTTTTATTTATTACGGTTTGGTTTCGGCTTGTAATTCTTAAAAACCGTTTCAAACAGTTTAGTTATCGATTTTTGGTTTAGACTCATGATTCCGAACCGATCTAGGCCGGTCTCGCCTAATATTAGAAAATTATTATATATATATATATATATATGCATTAACCAATAAACCCAAGCTCTAATCTAAGAATCGAAGTACGCCGCCTCTCTATTCAGTATTCTCATTAGGGGTGGTCATGGGTCGGACTAGGTTGGTTTGAGACTTAACACAGAATCGACTCAATCAAGGTCGGATCTAAAATATTGAATCCATAATCGAACCATCCATACTTTAGAAGCATCCCAAATAAACTCGGATTGGAACCGTTGTTCAATTAAATTAAATATTTTTCTTAATAAAATATTATAAAATAATAATATATGCCTTATTCTATGAGCGGTTTAATTTTTTTGTATAAGATTCCAAAATGAGCTGCTTAAATTCTAATTCTCTTATTTTTAATTTACACATTTTTAACTATAACTATGGGCACAAATAATATAAATAATAGTTTTATGTGATTTATATATTATCTTTCGGGTCTCGAGTTGGTTCGGTTTAAAAAACTCTTAACCCGAGAATCGATCCAACTACATCGATTTAATGTTTTTAAGATCCAAAACCAACTCATTACTTGACCGAACCGAAACAACTCAACCCATGGAGGTCGGGTTGGGTTAGTTCATAGGTTTTTTGGGTCTATTGGGCACCCATAATTCTCACCATTTCAGAGACGGTCTCAGGCCTTAGGTGAGTTAAATCTCAGCATCTCATCGTCGCCCTAACCCGCATAGAGTCTCAACTCTCAGTCTCTCATGCTACCGGCCTCGCCGCCGACCCTCACAACTTAGTCGTTCAATCCTCACGGCTCACGACGCCTCATCAACGGCACCCCACTACTCGGCACCTCATCATTTCGTCATTCACAACTCACGACACTCACACAATACGCATCACTGCTCATCGCAATCCTTCGTTGCCTCATCATTTCGTCTCTGTGACTGTCGCCTCGTCGGTTCGGCTTCCTTATCTTCTCTCATATTTTCTATTTCAGTATTTCTCATTTTAATATTCAGTTTGTGCATTGTACGAATGGAGAATGTGATCATGCGATATTAGATCTTCGTCGTCGGTTCGTCTTTGATCATGTGACTTGTTATTTGTGATCATGTGACTCATTATTCACAATAGACGCATGTTATGTTTTTTTTTATCTATGTGATGCTGTTGGTTATTTTTAATCTTTCACATTTTAGAATGTGGAATCAATGGGTTGTTCACATGACCCCTCACTGGTTGTTTTTTTGGAACTAAGGAACTGGGAATTGAACCATAATCGAACCGTTTTTACAGATCAATTTCGGTTTGGTTCCACCCGGTCTGACAATCCGAATTGGTTCCAAAATGTTAAGAACCGTTATGAATAGTTTGGTCCATGAAGTTTTATAAATTATAATCAATCATGTTCGTGTGCACCCTTAATCCACATAAAATTTGGACAGAATTTATCTTATTCCAGTCTTAGTATTTTTGTAATAACTTTTAATTGTGATTAGGACAGATTTGGTATAGTTGGAACGAAGACTCAAAACCTTACGACTTTGTATTTCCAATTTTTTTTTGACTTTAATGTTGTCAAGTCAAAAAATGGAAGAAACTTTCTACTAAAGAGAGGACTCGGGTACCGTACTGTGTTTAAAAAGGGTTGTATGACGCTACACCCTGCTTGGAGTGAGTTTGTGAACAAATGTTTATAATTGAATTTGTTCATTACGTAGAACCCGTTGAGTTTATTGTACATGTTAAACTTTAGATTGATCCGATACTTATAACTAAGTGATTGACTAACATTTGTTTAATAATTTTTTTCAAAATTAAATAAATATAAAATAATATTAGGAGATTTTATTCAATCACTTAGTTACAGGTATCGAATTAATCTAAATTTTTGGATTGAATTATAAACTCGACAAGTTCTATGTAATGAACGAACTCAATCATAAAATGTTATTTGCAAACTCATTTCAAATAAAGTGCAGTACTCTACTATTCTTTTTAGATGTAGCACGATACCTCAACTCAATAGTGATAATTACTCATTTTGAGCCAACTTTTTGGTCCAATAATTGTTCCATAAATTAAACCATAGTTTATATAATATTTTGAGCTAACTTTTCATTTCACAATTTTTGGGAACAAACCATATAGTCGTGACTAATTATAGGGTGTTTAGAGAAGTTATTGTTAGTAATTTTTAATTTTTTATTGTTGGTAATTTTTAATTTTTAACTTTTTATTATTGATTTTAGTTATAAAATATAAATTTTTTTAAATACCTACAATTTTTGTTATATAACTTATAATTATTATTTTTTATTTCAACTACAAGTTACGTTTTTTACTAAATACTCATAATTTCTGTTATAAATTATAATATATGAGTTATTAATTTTAGTAATGCCAAACATCACCAAAGTATATTAAATTTAAAACAGTTATTATTTTTAAAAAATAAAAATAAAAACTAAAACTAAAAGTTTTTAAAAGTACGAATCAGACGTACTTTTAGAGTGTTTTTTTCCAAATTTGAAAAACATAAACGAATGTTGTTCAATTTGGACAAAATGTCGACAATTTTGCAAATTTTTGTATTTTTTGAATTTTCTTTATTTCTTGACTACATTTCTTATTTTTTTAATTATTTCTTGACTACAAATTTTTTTTACTAAAATAAGCCAATAAACTAAAATTTATATTGTTTATTTTCATCTTTAACAAAAATTTTTGAAGGTAAATTACACTGACCTTCTATGAGGTTTTGGTCAAGTACAGTCAACTCTATTTTTTTGGACAAATTACATTGACACTTCTTAGCAGTTAACGCCGTTAACGAAAATGATAAAAAGACAATTTTACCCCCAAGCATTAATTCTTGTTAGGGTTAGGAAAAGAAAAAAGAAAAGAAAAGAAAATAAAATAAAAGAATAAGTGAGGAAGAAGAAGCAACGTCGTGCTAGCCGTGCCAGTCGCCGCTGCGCCACCGCTGTGCCAGTCGCCGCCGTCCACCTCTATTCTAGTCGCCACCGCCGTCTAGGACCGTCGCCCCCAAATCTCATCTCTTTCTCTCTCTCGTTCCACCACCGGCGACTCATCCTCCACCATCAAGGACCGTCCGCCGCCGTAATTTCTTTCTCACCCTCTCTCGTTTCTCTCCTCCACACCACAACTGCCACCTCCGGTTACACCGCGCGATACCGCCGTCCATCACCACCAGTCGACGCCGCTACACCGTCAATTACCAGAGCCGCCGCCATTAACCACTGTTTTTCTCTCTCTCTCTCTCTCTCTCGGTAATCTCTCTCACTCTCCCATTTTCTCCTTCTCTTTCCTCCTCCACACCACGGCAGGACAGCTGTGGACGGCGATGGCGGTGACAGGCAACGCAGGTGGCGACGGCGTGGGTGTGGCGTTGGCGAGAGGTGCGGCGCCCATTCTTCCTCTTCATTTCTTTCTTTTTCTTTTTTTGAGTTATTACACTCACAATCAATTGTAAAATATAAATTATTTCTCGATCGACAACGTTCACTACCCTTTTGACGACCTAACGCTGCTAGTGAACGGTTTCGATCGCCGGTAAATTACTCTAACGAATTCAAATCGAAGAATTATTATTTTATAAACTTTATAAAAAAAAGAAACAGATTTGATTTGAGGGGCAAAATAGGAACAAATTTAATGACACAAGCGAAACCCTAACGACGTTAATTGCTAAAGGGTGTCAGTATAACAATGTTTCAGCATGTAAATGAGGTCAGTGTAATTTGTCCAAAAATGTGAGATTGACTGTATTTGATCAAAATCTCAGGGGAGGTCAGTGTACTTGACCTATTTTTTTAATATTTTGATTAATTTTTTTTTATTTTTTTGACTCGTTTCGATGAAAAAAGTCAAAAAGTATAATAATCTCGTCTTGATAACGTGAGTTAAAAATATAATAATTTGATTAAATAATAAAAAAAATTTACTAAAAAAATAACCAAAATAAAAAAACAAATAAATATAAATAAACAATCGGTCCTGCTAACAGGTGCCTCTAGAGCACAAGTTAAGGGTTCTTTAAATATTTTAATTATACTTTTTGCTACTCATTTCAACATTTACTAATAATAATTTGTGAGTACTCATAAACACAATTAATGAATTTAGATATAGTTTAAAAAATAATGGTGAAAAATAATAATTTATGAGTACTCATAAACACAACTAATAAATTTAGATATATTTATTATATGTAAAGCGTTACCTCAAAGACACCTTAACTTGTGGGGTACATGTTTGCATTTGCCATATACAATTATCCCAAACATGACTTGTACCAAAATATTTTTCAAAAGCGAAAAACAGCCCGGCAAACCCCAACGACCCCCAACGCCTGGAATCTCCAACTTGTCCCCACTTCGCACAAAACCCTCACACGCTAACCC
>JAULJZ010060553.1:0-13551 GCA_032270985.1 Heliamphora pulchella
ATCCAATCAAAACTTGTTTACAAAACAAGTGAAAACACATTTTTTCTGTTTCTTAAAATTTTATAAATTTTGAAAACAAAAATAATTACCAAATATGTTTTTATTTACAGTTTACGAAAAATTTAAAAATAAAAACAGAAAACAGAAAACATAAACGTTACCAAACAGCACCTAAATTAACATATTTTCTTATTTAGAACTCTCACAAACGCTTTAAAACTTGTACATGATGCAATACAACAGGTGGCAGATCCAACGAAGGCCTACGGGGGCAAATTCCCCCTCAAGTTGTGGTATTCCCACTTTTATCTATAAAAAATAAAAATATTTTTAAATATATCCTAAATAAATGTAGTTAGTGCCCCCTCAAATTTTGTTATTTCTCATTTACCAATAAAAAATAAGTGTGTTTTCAAATACAACCTTAATAAAATTAGTTAACGTGCTTCATAAACTATTATATTCATTAAAAGACCCAACTTACCTTTTAAGGAGTTCTAAATGCACATAATTTTTTGCATAGTACACCACTAGCATTTTGTATGGTACAAATTGCAGAACACATTATGAATGGAAAAAGAGTCCAAAATTAGCATTTTCTGAAATACACCGAAGAGACGAGGCAAGGCAAGGCAAGGGCTGTGTGGCCATGACGAGAAACAGTGGTTGAATCAATCACCGTGACAACGGGTAACGATTTTCTTGAACTTATTTCAAACATTTATAGAAAATACTTCTAAAAAAATCACACTTAGAAATATCTTATTCTAAAAAAAGGGGTGACAAATTTTTTTAAAAACTCATCTTTAAGCTGCTTTTCTTGCTTTTCTTGCCTTTAAACTAAATAAATAAAACACTCGTTTAATTGAAAGGTAGCTTTAACCATCAATATAGAGAAAAAAAAGATTATCCTTAACCATTGATTTTTTAAAAAACTTCAAACAAAAGGCTAAAAGCTAATTTTAAATCACGAGTCAAACGACTTCAAAGTCGGGGAGGGGGAATTAGTACCCCCCTCCCTAAGTTAAATTCATAGATCTGCCATTGAATACAATTTATACTAAATGAGTGTTAAGGGCAATAAAGTGCACATTTAGCAGCCCCTTCTTACAACTTAAAAGCAAGGTGCTAGGACCTTATCCTAGGCTATTCCTTGTTCATACATGTTTCTCTCTTAAAACCACCGAGTTGTTTCTTTATGTTGCTTGTTTAGATATTAGCAACACATTTTTTTTACTTTTGATAAGCAATGGTTGATTTTTCTGCCGAGTTTTATCCATGTGATTTTTGTCTATTATAACTCAGGAAGCTTGATGATCAACCTGAGAACTATATTGTTGATGTGCATATTTACACTGATTTTATCTAACTAAAAGGAATTAATGATCTTGTTAAAAAGTTAGTGGAGATGAAGAAGGATCTCATATATTCTTTCGTATATTTACTTGTGAAACTAGCATTACTGTCGTCAACTGCCACTACAACAATAGAAAGAACTTTTCCGACAATAAAATATGTAAAAAAAATCAGTTGCACAATTGCATTAGGGATCAGTGGCTAAATGATTGTTTGGTCGCATATATTGAAAAGTAGTTATATATTAAAAGCTTATTCTACTGATTAATTGAGAGGTTTATTTTAGCTTGTGATATTTTGGAGTAGTGATTAATTATTAATTCGTGTAAAAATTATAATTATATGAAATATGTGAAATTTAAGTTTGTGAATCACCCCCATCCACAAAAACTAATAAGTTAAATTTAAGTTTGTTAATGACCCCATCCACAAAAACTTCTAGAGTCGCCACTGATTAGGGTAGTGTATTATCCATCTTAGATACTAAATCATTAGATCACTTAACGCCTTAGATGCTAAAGAAGCTGAAGGGATTTGGCAAGAGTACTCGAACAAGAACATACATAAGTAGATGAAGATTTTTTGTCGCAATGCAAATATGTGCTTTGACCATAAAGCAAGGTTCAACCCCAACGTAAATTTAACAACAGAAGAATATTCACCACTGCAATAACATGATCTGGTAATCTTCCTAAAATAATTTTGTGATCAGAATAAGAAAAAAAAATGCGTATCAGTGTAACAAAAATAAGTAGAGTCAACTAAACCCATAAACGGTAGTCAGGATTTCTGTAAAAGTAAACTGGAAAGAGAGCACATGGAGAGTGAAATAAAACCTTTGGCAAGTATTTCTGCTTCTGAGCAGGGATTCCATTCCTCACCTACAAAACCATAGTAGATAATTAGAACTTGTTAGGCAACAATAATATATCACCAGAATGTTAAAGGAGTTGGACCATTTACCAACTGATTAATACATAGGTTAGAGTGGGCACCATAGGAAAGACCAACTGACCCTGAAGCATGACTAATTTCTTCCATAGCTATGCAGTGGTATAAATAACCAAGGCCGAGTCCTCCATATTCCTCTACAAAAGGGCCATAAGTGAAATTTGAACTTTCTATACACACACGGGATGCTAGAAAAAAATCAATATGCTTGAACTCTACAAAAGGAACTGCATGAAAGTATACTCCAACATCAAGAGAATTGAAGATTATTCAAGAGAAATTTAGGCAGAAAAGAAGTAGAAGATTATATCACATGAAACAAACAACAGAAAATAAAAAGGAGAAAGAGCAGTAATATTTAATGAAATTTCAGCAAAAGTATCTCCCAAGTCCACTGTTTCTCCCTTCACTATATAATTGGCCCAGTGATCCGGATCGAGGGATTAGTTCTTGACCACCTTTCCTAAAGCAAATAAGAATCTCAAAAAGTACATAAATTTGTATGGAGCACATTTCCTTGCTTAAGAAACTGTTGCAAACATCGAAGTCCAAAGATTTCATAAAATTTATATTAAAAGATCCTGTTTCTGCAAAATAATCCTAGTTCCCACTATTGAAGGGAAAGCAAATTGGACAGCAGCATGTGATCCTTAAAAATTACTTCTGTGTTCATATGAATCTGTTCAGAAATATTCTTGAGACAAGGTCCTAAACAGTGGGAACAAACTCCAGTCAACTGAATTATGAAACAGGATGATGGCAGATATTGTGGATATACTCAAAGAAAGGTCAATGCATAGCCAAATTTTTAAACAAGAACTCTTGCATACAGATACAGAAACAAACATGACGAGGAGGTCCGAGAGCATATTTTCTTGTTTGTTGACTTGTGGCCAGTCCATTATAGTGGACCAAGACTCAGGACGTAAGATCTCTTCTTGAAGCCCAAAGGCCTGTTCAGTTTTCTGACATAAAAGAAGCTTATCTCTTTGATTAATTCCCTTTTATTCATATCTATTCAAAACCCTTATTAAACAGATTTATATTAAAATAGACATCTATGTTCGATAGTCCTATATAAAGAACTACGTGATTTAATGAGTAAATATCTATTTATAACTTACTAGAAAAAAGTAAATATGTATGTGGAATATTTATAGTGACTAAATTATTTATAAATATGGACTTCGTGTATCTTCTTTAATGAAAAGCCTCTATATACAGATTCGCCAGAGTGGGTGCAGCCAAGGTTGGACCAAAGGGAGGCAGCCACGGGCGGATGCCATCCCCAAATATTGGAAAAATTCAATTATCATCATCGGTGCCGTTCAGAATTATGTTGACAACTATCTTAGTAGAAATGGTGATCAAAAGAAGAATAAAGGTATCAAAAGATAAAGTTGGTATTGTTTTAATGAGAGAAGTGGTATTTATAAATGTAAAATAAGACTGTCATAAAAATATAATCGTTGAAAATGTGACCGTTGCAAAATAGGACCATTAGAAATATAACCATTGCAAAAATACAAGGTAAAAATGTGACCGTTGTAAAATTGTCACATCAACGCTATGTCATCGCCATGTAAGCGATGAGTGCACATTTCTCTTTTAAGGATTTGGAAAGTTAGTTTAAGTGGATAAATAAAATAGAAAGTATTGTTTGAGTGCATACATAACAAAGTGGTTAGCTAAAATAGAGTGTGTATTTTTTTTGTATTTTGGTTAGCTATTTTAAAAAATGGTGTTGGAGAAGCTGCAAGAGCTCTCGAAATACACATACTCCAAGACTCTATTTCCTTGCGGATAAATTATAAGAAAAGAAATTTGCCAATCTTGTAAGACTAGGGGATTCAGTGGCCATTGCAAAATTCCAATTTTTCCTCTTTTTGTCCTTTCCATTTGTTCCCGTTCATTTTTCCTACAAGTTTTTCGACAACCAATAGCAACAGGATGAGTAAAAGCTAAGAATAAAAAATAAAAATAAAAAACCTAAACAAAAGAAGTTCTACCTGGAGCGGTAATTCCATGGAGATTAAAATCCCCCATTAGTTTCCATAAGTTAATCCCCTGGAAAGAGAACATGTAATGAAGCTAAATCTTTAACTGGTCATATGGTAATACAGTGAAAGGAAGATAGTCTCACAACCTCTGGGAAATAATTTGTTCTGTCTATTTTTGATGCATGAGGAGCAATATTTTCTTGGGCAAATTGTGCAACGCTTTCTTTAAACTGTAAAGATAGCCAAAAAAAATCAGAGAACTTCCAAATACACAATGCTACAGTCACTAGGCAATAAAAAAGAAATGGAAGGGTAATGTCAAAAAGAACTCAAAATCAACCAAATAAAAGGAATTTTGTCAACCCAAAAATGAAAAAGCTCTTAAGAAGCATGCATTGATGCACGTATAACCGCATCCAGCATTAATGATCAGCAATATAGCACTTACACTTCCACAGTGACATAAACAGAACACATAACTCGTCATAATATATGGTCAAAAGTTTGTCTAAAATTTAATATAAGAGATTATACACAAAATCGATTTGCGAATATTTTGAACAGAATGCCAGTGAATAAACTATGCTGTAAGATTGGTAAACAAATCAAATACACAACCAGTGGAGTAATACTCTCTCAGCCAAGATTTTTTGTGAAATGAGCATGACTACTGTGGTATTGATTGTCTGACATCTGGTTTTAGTCATTTCCATCTTCTACTGGACAGCGGCACTCATTTGCATGATTATTGGCAGAAGCCCATAGCCAAAGCGGTCTAAAATTGGCACCAAAATGGTTTCACAAGTGTAATGTTAGGCTACTTAGCCAAAATGAAAAGAAGAATAATTAAGGGTGCTGTGTGTGTGTGGGAAATTCAATTGATGACTCATTGATCATCTAAGATCCCAACAACAGGCTAATATTTCATCTTTGGTCCCTAAATTTGTAATAGTCAATCTGATGATTACTCGACTTGCTTCCCAAGCCAAATATTTCATGCTCGCTCATTAAGTGAAATAGATAAAACACTGCAATCAATTTAAACTACCCGTGCACATGTTCTAAATAGAATAGACGATAAATTATTTTAGCATGACATTTACACGAATTTCTTAGAGCGCATGATGGCAAAAGAATATGGTGATTTGTGTTGTTTTCATAACCTACTAGAGAGAGAGACTATTTAGTAGAAAGAAATTAGAGAGAGGAGGGGAGGGGTAGATAAAATTGGAGAAGGCAGTGACAAAAAAGAAAGGAACTAAGATAGAAAGAAAGAATTAGAGATAACAAGAAGAGATGATTGAAAAAGGAGACATGAGGAAAAAGCCAAAGAAGAAGGATATTAGGGGTGAAGGACCTATAATTTTTTTTTTATTACTTGTTCGGCTATGTTAGTCGTGGGCCCACTACTTGGTATTCTGTTTAGCAATTAGCAGGACTCACATGAGTGGTTGGGGGTCAGATATCCATTTTGAGGACTTGGGCTAATTTATGATGAATGGCAATATTTAGATTATTCGGGGGTATTTTAATTATTTGGCTTGTTATGGTAATATGGTTGTTTATGTATTTGTTGAATTGGGAAAGGGCAAAAGGGGAAGGAGGCACTAAGGAGAAAACTTCTTAGAAGCGTTATAGGGACAAATACTTGGGGAATCACCCTTTCACCCTAGCCATCTCTTCCACCTCCCCTGCATTAATATCTCCTCACGCTTCTCTCTCCTCCCTCAAAAACACTTCTCTCTCTTCTATCTATATTCATACATAATATATAGATATATACGGGCATCAAAAAGATATTCTCACAGAGAAAAGAAAAAAAAAGAGCGGAATTCTCTACGCAACAAGGGCTACATCTACAATTGATTGGATTTTTGTCTCGAACTGTGTATTGGAATTTTCGGATCTCTCTCCTCTCTCCCTCTTCACTTGAGTTTTGCGATAGGTTTTCTTACGCCTTAGTTAATATGGATTGAATACGTGTAATTATGTATTTTGGCAGGGGTTTGGAGAGTTAGGGTTTGATTAAATGCCTTAAAGGCAAGCAGTTGAGCGCTAGAGCGCTGCTTTCCAGAGCACTGGTTTCCAGAGCACTAGAGAGCTGGAGCACTAGTGCTGGCCTTCCAGAGGCAAGCACAAGAGCGCTGCTTTCCAACAGAGCGCATCCATCGCAGCTCAAGCACCCAAGAGCTATGCCAAAACAACTTCTTTATCCCCACGTTAAACAAGCACAACTCGATTGTACAGAATCCAAATAGGATAAAATTTGTATCTGCATTTAAACTTCAGAAGTTGACTTTCTAATGGTTTTGGTCTCATACAGAAAATCCAACTGCCGTGAGAGAGAGAGAAAGAGATTCCCAAAATAATGACAATTGGTCAGATTTTTGCTGGTTTCCTTCACACGGTGTTGACCTAACATCGTTGAAAACCTGACTTTTAAACCCCTCTTAAACATTTTCATCAAATTCCTTAGATGTTGAGCACTTGAGCCTGTATCCAAACTTTTACTTCTAAGACTTCATGGTATCGAATCTAGGGAACCTGAGGCGTGAGTACCAGATTCTTCCAAATATTCAACCATTTGTCCTCCAAATATAATTTTGATTTGCACCAATCAGCCCTATTTATAAGCCTCATTGGACTCCACTAAATGTACCATTGTACCCTATAAAATTAACCCTACCTCACACGGTAATCTAATAACACTAAACTATATGATTTAAGCCTCTTAAATAACCCCTCGACTTTCTTAAGGGGTCCCACCTCAATCGGCACCATCATTCTCATCTTGTGGGAGAAAACTCAGCTTCGAGCTTTGCAGGTCTGCAGCACTGAGAAGATTCTGGAGTCAAATGGTCTTTCCCTCAAATGCCAACCTGATGTACAATCCCTTCACAAGAATTTTTCCAAACATGTGATGGACAAAATAATGAATTGTGTGCTTTCATATTTTACAAAAACGAGATACAAGATAAGAGTCGTAAGACGATTTTTGGCACCACACAAGTGGTGGCCGCCAATCCCAAATAGTTGAATAAATCTAATTAGGTTCATCTTTTCTCTTTTTACTTCTTATCTAAATTCGAACGGAAGACCATATCCAAAACAAATAACAATCCAAATATCATGCAGAAATTATTCAATTACTATATCTACAATAGAGAGAAAAGCAAAACCAAATTTAACAAGAGCAACTAATCACTACAAGAATCCTATCAAGACCTGATAAACCCAACTCAGAAATTGGGATTATTATCCTACCAAGACCAAATTAAACCCAAGTATATATAAAAAACAAAACCCAGCTCAGAAATTGGCTTATTGACACACAGACAAGAATCCTGTCAAGAACTGATAAACCCAAGTATATATTAAAAATGAAACCCAACTCAGAAATTGGGATCATTGAAACCCAAGTATATACAAAAAATGAAACCCAACTCAGAAATTGGGATTATAGACACACAGGCAAGAATCCTATTTAGAACAGATAAAACCCCAGTATATATATATATATATGAAAAATGAAAGCCAACTCGGAAATTGGGACTATTGACACACAGGCAAGAATCCTATAAAAAATTATAAACCCAAGTATATATGTGAAAAATGAAACCCAACTCGGAAACTGGGACTGTTGACACACAAACAAGAATCCAATCAAGAACTGATAAACCCAAGTATATATATATATATATAAAGGAACCCAACTCATAAATTGGGATTGTTGACACAAACAAGAATCCTGTCAAGAACTGATAAACCCATAACGGGTGCATTCTATGTATGCATATGTGTGATGCTTGTGCGTGTGCACGCGCGCGCCTTCCTGAGGGAGGGGGCAGAGGGACCTGTATTTGGGTATCATCGAATAGTAGTGAGGTTGAAAAGGCAGCTCGCTGTGTCTCCTTTGTGAGCAATGCAACCGTTAAAGACGTCACTGAGCATAACCTCTGCATCCTATCTGGTTTCTAGAGGGAAAAAGGATAATAGAGAGAGAGAAGTCTGCTACCGAAGCTAACGGGGAATTCTCAATTCAGAGGAAACTCGTAGGAGAAAGCATCGGTTGATAAGTACCTGTTGGGGGGAGCCGGGGGCCAAATCCTCGTTGGGATAATTTATTTTAAGGAAAAATTACATAAACACTCTTATACTATAAATGTGTATCACTTAATCCCTTAAATTAAAAATTCGTTCAAAATGCTCCCTAAACTACTCGAAATTAAGGGAACACTAACTCCGTTAACGGAGTAATGCAAATGACTAAAATAGTCTTACGCAAACCCAGACTCTCTCTCTCTTCGCTTTCGTTCTCGCGCAATCGTGCACTCTTTCTCTCTTCTTTGTCGTTCTCCTTTATAAAATCCTACTCGTAGATTACATCCATCACCATTGGAGGCTGAAGACGACGAGTTCAGCAAATATCTTGGGGACTGTAGCTCGTATTGAACGCCATTGGAGGCTATAGATGAGTTCGGCAAAGCGCGGTATGTATGAAACCTTAGTTTGCTTATTCTTACTTGGGGATTTGGGTTTGGAATGGGAAATCGGGATAGGGTTTGGAATGCCAATCAAAATAGGGTTTCAAATGTGAAATTGAAATAGGGTTTCGAAATAAAATTTCTTACGAAATAAGATTTTGAACCCAAACTCGGTTTGATGATTCTGATTTTGGGGATTTAGGTTTCTTTTGCAATTTATGATTAACTACAACAAAATGTGTTTGCGAAGGTGAACAATGTGTTTGTCGATGTCCTATTTTGGGGTTTCTAAACAAATCTGTTGAAAATAATTTAGGGTTTGCTGATTATAGTTTGGGAATTTTAATTTTTTTGCCAATTTATGATTATTTCTTTGCTGTAGTGATGAGATCTAATGTTAACGAAGCCTCTCTCACTGATGAGGGAGCTATACCTGCTGAGTCCGTTGAAGACACTATGACTGACAGTGATAGTGATGAAGAATACAGTAGGTTTGACAGATCATCGTCATCATCTGAGGTGGAAGAGGAGGAGGAGGGGGCTTATGAAGATGAAGTTCAAGTGCAATGTGAAGGTAGAAATGAAGGTGAAGAAGTAGAGGCCGAAGATGTGGGAAGTGATAGTAGTGATGATAATCTCAGCCAGCATGTGAACTTAGATGGCGAGAGCAGAATTAAATTTCCTGAGTGTGTTGAAGAAAGGGACATGAAGGATCCCAAATTACAGCTAGACATGGCATTTCCTAATGTCATAGTGTTTAGGACATTTATGAGAGAGTACCATATCAAAGAAGGATGTCAGTTCAAGTTTGTGAAGAATGAGGCAACTAGGGTCACTGTAGTATGCAAAGAGGATTGTGGATTCAAACTTCATGCATCTTCATTGCATGGTACAAGGTCATTTCAGATAAAAAGCTTCTGGGGCCCTCACTCTTGTGGGAGAAAATATAACAACAAGACTGTGACATCAAGTTGGCTTGGCACCAAATATGCTCATAAGATTAGTGATAATCCTGATTGGCAAGTAAAGGTAATGAGAAAAGAAGTCAGAAGAGATTGGATGGTTGATGTATCAAGAATGCAGGTTTATAGCGCAAAGAGAAAGGCATTGAGCATAATTGAAGGTGACTATAGAGAACAATATTTAAGGCTAAGGGACTATTGTGAGATGATACGGAGGCAGAATCCTGGAAGCCATGCTATATTAAAGTTGGAGAGATGTTGGTTGGGTTCAGCACCAACATTTGAAAGAATGTTTGTCATATATGATGCCCAAGTAAAAGGATTTGTTGGGAATTGTAGACCAATCATTGGTTTAGATGACTGTTTTTTAAAAGGTCCATATGGGGGCAATTGATGCATGCTGTTGGAAGAGATGCCAATAATCAGATGTATCCTCTTGCAATTGCAGCAGTGGAAAATGAATATAAGAATAGTTGGTCATGGTTTTTAGAAAATCTAATTTCTGTGATTGGAAGACCAGAGGAGATGGGATGGACATTTGTGTCTGATAGGCAAAAGGGATTAGTGCAATCATTTGAGACTTTGTTTCCTGGTGTGGAGCACAGATTTTGCATTAGGCACATGTATGCTAATTTCCAAAAGGTCTATAAGGGAAAGGAGTGCAAAGACCTTATGTGGGGAGCAGCTTCAGCGTACATTGTGCCAGAGTTTGAAGCAAAGATGGAAGAAATAAAGCACTTAAACAAAGAAGCTCATGCTTGGTTGATGAGAGAGCTACCAAACTGTTGGGCTAGGTGCTATTATAGCCCTAGGTTCAAATGTAACAAAATGGACAATAATGTCAGTGAGTCATTCAATGAGTCATTCAATGAAGCAAAGGACAACCCTATATTAACAATGATGGAAACTATGAAAAGGCAGTTCATGCACAGATTTTAGCAGAGGTTTCAATTTAGCCAAAAGTTGAAGGGTACTAAATGTCCTATAATCAAGAAAAAGTTGAAGAAAGCTAAGGAAAAAGCTAGGAATTGTGAAGTTATCTTTGTTGGGGGGATAATATTTGAGGTGATAACACTTTGCAAGGCATTCATTGTTGACATTGGCCAGCACGTTTGCAGTTGTAGAAGGTGGGATTTGAGTGGCATACCATGCTGCTATGCATGTGCCGCAATAATAGTTTCTAGGCATCAGCTTGAGAAGTTTGTCAATGAATACTATTATGTGGAGATTTTGAGAAAAACATATAACTACATTATCTACCCCATTCCAGACAAATCTTTGTGGGTTTCAATAGATTGTGACCTTATAATGCCTCCCATTGTGAGAAAACAATCTGGTCGACCAAAGAAAGCAAGGAAAAAAGCAGTGGAAGAGCCTAAAAATCCACATCAAGTGAGGAAACAACACGACTGATGGTTCAGGTGTTGCTGGCCCAAGTGGTAGCCCAAGTGTTGCTGGCCCAAGTGGAGGTGGTTCAAGTGTTGGTAGCCCAAGTGTTGCTGGTAGAGGTGGTGCAAGGGGAGGTGCAAGAGGTGGTGCAAGGGGAGGTGGTGCAAGGGGAGGTGCAATAAGAGCTGCTGTGATTGATGGTTCAAAGGGCCTGCGGAAATCACCTAAGATTGCTAATTCCAAATTTTGCAGTGGCATTACCATTGCATCGGGTACCCAAGGATCATCCTCATCCCCATATGAACTTTAAGATATGTATTTGATAATTTAGATATGTTTCTGGATATGGCCTGATGTATACTTGTGTCTTTAGATACGTGTTTTGTTGTTTTTGGATATGGCCTCTGGTTTTTTAGCAGATTTTGGTTGTAATTGTGATCATTTCTACTCTGCCTGTTGTTGTTTGAAAATTCACATCAGTTTTAGCTGACTTTGGTTGTAATTGGGATTAAACTTTGCTTATCTATGTGTTTTCTTTGCTGCAATCTGCTTGGTAGCTTTTGTATATTCTGCTCTGCCAGTTGTTGTGATGGATCATTGAATGCTGCAATCTGCTTGGTAGCTGTTGCAATCTGCTTGGTTGTAATTGTATTCTTTGCTGCAAGCTGCTGCAATCTGCAATCTGATCTTATTGAAATTTCTGATTGATTGTTAATCACTATGGGAATCCTGTGGGAGAGTCATCAGCATTGATGCCAGGACAACCAATAAAATGGATCTCGAAGTGGAAGGGTGTTAATCACTACAGACCATGCTGCAATTTGCTGCAATCTGCAATCTGTTGCGACCTGTTTGTCTGTTGCGACCTGTTTGTTGCTCCTCAGTTAGGGGCACTTCCAGTTATTTCCCATCCTCTTCCATGGATAGCCAGTCCTCAGAAAAGGGTGTAAGCACAGAGGATCCAAACCCAGGGGAGGGTAATACCTAGCCTCACAGCTGTGGAAGTCTGGATGCGATGGACCTGATTAGCCAAGTGGAGGTATCAGAGAGCCTCAGAGGCTCTGTGTGAGAGGGGAGTCCAATCCATAAAGGGAAGCTGGTGCTGTACAAGGAGGTTCTAGTTGGGAGACAATTCAGTGAACGCCCACCTAAGGTTAGTAGGCCTAGCCTAAGTAGCTTGCAAAAGGGTGATAGATTAAGAGCGTCTATGGGACTGCTTTTTTTGCTTAACCTTAGATATGATATATTGAGCTTTTACTTGCAATCTGCTTGGTAGCTGTTGCTGCATTAGCTGTAGCTGTTGCTGCATTAACTTCTTTTCTCTTCTCTATTCTTCTTCATTAGGTAATTAAGTAATCCTATCCATCAAAACGAGAATTTGTGTACACATCACATTAGCATTGAGCAAGCATATAACATTTAGTATTCTTCACATACACATCACAAAAGACATACTAGCATAATTTAGTGTGTTTGGGAAAACACATCACAAAAGTGCCTTATTTTTTTCAATAAGGCAAGCACATCATCTTTTGGTTCCTAATATTGAACCACATTAGGAATCCTAAGGCAAGCAACATAACGAGCATGCCGTTTAAGAACTTCACTCTTCCTTGTACAACTACGAGCTCCCTAACAAGTGTCTTGTTTTTCTTGGACAGAATATCATGTTTTATGGTCATTTCCTCCATCTTCAATATAAGCTCCTCTATTTTCTTATTCAGCTCATCCTCTCTCTTCTAAAAGTCCATGTTCTTCTTCAAAATTATTTTACTAAACTCCTTTTTTTCTTGGACATGTTGGGGGATCAACCCAAGTAAAAAAATCACATGTATGTTCTTTCTACAAAACATGTTACAAATTAAGGCTTAAGTCAATAAACATATTAAAAACATTAAATACATACCTTGAAGTTGACACAACCCATAAATCTCCTTCCTGGGTTGTTTTCTGTTAAGGCAGTTTTTATTAGAACTCTCAATCTATAGTAGCAAAATACATCGGCACTGTTTGTATTTTATGTGTGAATTATTGCTGTTGTTGATGCGCTTGATGCCATGTCAAACAATGAGGGAATGAGAATAGAGCTCCAATGGAAGAGGAGGGAAATGGAGTTTTGAGTTAGTTGAAAGGAGCCTGGAGAGTTTTGAGCTCCTGGGCAACACATATATAGGTTGCCAAGGGTTTTCAGGTAATTTGGGAATTAGTACAAGTCAGGGGTTTTATTTTCCGTTAGTTTTGTCACGAAAACCTAACGGATAGGGGTAAAGTGATACAAATAAATAGATAAGGGGTCACTTTGAACGGGTTTTTAGTTCAGGGAGTTAAGTGATACACGGGTATAGTATAGGATGTATTTTTGTAATTTTTTCTTATTTTTAATCCCCATCAAGTCATTCATAATTAAAC
>JAULJZ010060574.1:0-13550 GCA_032270985.1 Heliamphora pulchella
TAGTAGTGGATGGTTGGTTGCAGATGTGAAGTTATTGATGGTCCGCGCTACAAAGGATGACGGCAAGAGTTTTTGCGAAGGTCGGCGTTTCGATTTGTAAAAGAATTCATCATCGGTGAAGCCTTGGTATTACGAAGGAGTTAACGTTGAAAGAATAGAGAAGAAGAAGATGAAGAAGTGTTAGAGAAGGAGTCGACGATGCAGGGACCGGAGGAGGAGGAGGAGATCAGTAGTGGGGTTAGGATTTTGATATTTGTTATTGCTTAAATGGAACTTAAAAACATATTAGATATAACAATATAAATTAGGACCCGATTTTAAAAAAATTTGGTATGAAACTAATCTTTTTACAAATATTACATACATGATCCTTATTTAATAACCCCTAAAAAAATTGTTCTCATTACATTTTTATTCATCGCCTAGTGGATAATGATTAGCATAATCTATTAATGAATCAATAATGCTATGATGACAAATTGTCCACCTTGCGAGTTTGATTCACGACCTAACAAATTATTCATTTCTTGATGGGTGAACGACGAGAAGTAATATGTAGAAATGACATGATTTAAACCTTTGACATTTTATGTCAAAACAAATGCAATACTGTGGCACATCATAAGTATTGAGTTTAAATAGAGTTTACGTAGGACCACTTGTATTAATATTTGTCATTGTGCACATCATTTGATAAATAAATTTATTGCAATAATTAGGTCAATATAGTATTACTCTAAGTAAATAATATATTATATTTTGTACAAAATCTATTAATATTTGTTAATAATAATAATAATGTTATGGTGACCAATTATTGCACCAAATTAATCTACCAAATAATGTGATACAATCATGACTATTGAATTTAAGTACAGTTTATATTGGACTATTGCATTAATATTTATAATTTTTGTACTATATTATTTGATAAAATAATTTGATCACTATAGTATAACCTTGGGAAAATGATAAATTTCACTTTTTAAAAGTTTATTAACATTAAAATCCATTTAACTTCACTTGCTTATTAACCAGACCGCATTATCTAAATAAATGCAATTGAAACTAAAATAACACATAGATTTTGTGAGAAAATATAATTAGGTTGATTAATAACCTCTATACAATCAATATATATATACACCTTGTGGCTCTGCTAATACAGGAAAAGAGAATTTAGCCCTGTTTGTTTTGGGGATTGGGAAGCTAAGCTTAGGAGAAAAACGTGACTCATTATTTTTTTTTTGTCCCCTAAGGTTTTGTTTGGCAAACAGTTTTAAGTTGGATATTTTAATCTTTTGTTTAAAGTCAAAAAAGTTAAAAAGCCTCGTTTATTAACTTTGGCTTTTTGCCTTTTTGCTTATTATCTTTTAGCCTTTTACTTTTTTACATAAAGTATTTTTATATATTTTTTAGAAATATTATAACTTTTATTATACAAATTTTTTATTTATAAAATTATAATTTTAAAATCTAATTGTCGACATCTATCAAACAATATCCATATTGAATATAAAATTATATAAAAATAAATTTTTAAAATTATAACAATTTTTTTCTGACTTAGATTTTTTTGGGCTTTTATGCATTTTGCCTTTTGGCTTATTGTCTTTTAGTTTAAAGTCACCTCTATGATTTACCAATAAACTTTTTTGTTTATTTAGCTTAAATCGACTTTAAATAAAAATCTAACTAAAAATCAAGTTATCAAATGAGGCCTAAATAATATTAATCCCGGGTGGGACTAATGATTAATAGTTGAATTAATATGAAATTGTTAATCTCTTTTAACCTTGCTTGATGTGTTGAATTAGATGAGTTAGTAATGCGCAGATCTCGTGCCTTTTTAATACCATGGGATAGTAAAATTAAGTAATTTATATAATGGTATTATTTGTATATTTAGTTAAAGTAAGATAAAATATAAAATAAGAGTTGAACAATTATTTTTTATTGTTGAATAAAAAAGAAAAATAATTAAAAGGGAAAATAAATAATCCCAAGAGAGAGAGAGGGGCAAAAATAATAATGTTATGAATATCAACTATTAGTGTATATATGGGAGATTAATAGTCCAATCTAATGAAGCAAGTATGGAACTAACAATCTCGATAGGCAAACTCTAAAAATGTGGGTCCAATTATTTTTTAGTCGGACTCAATTTTCTCTTAGTCTGCCAAAACAAATCTGGCTTAAGGACTTATTTATTATTCGGGATGGAATTGAATATGATGGGAAGAATTAATAATATTGTAATTCTACGTATTTTTTTATATATCAGCCAATTATAAAATAGGATTGAGGTTAAAATTGAGGCTAAATCTCAAACGAACCAAGTCTAAAGAGTTAATAGCACTTAAAAAGTTTTGAATTTGAGATGTTGGAGAGAGCAAAACTCCCAAATATCAACTTTTAAATACTAGAAACCAATCCCTTCTTGTTGACAAAAATAACTTATTACGGAAATATACATTTTAACGACTAATAATTCGGTTAACAAAATGTTAATTTTACTTGACAATATGCGATGATAATTAATAATTAGCGTATTACATGACCACATGGTGCCATAACACTGAATAATTTTTTTTTATTCTTGACCTTGTCAAACATTTCAACCAAATTAATGTCATCCACAAATTACTCAGAATCACCGACCATTGGTTTGAAATTTTCATACCCATTTTATGGGCATATTAACCCTAAGACCATGCAAAGTCATACACGTAAAATAATTGAACCTCTAAAAATAGCCCCTGATTTTCCCTATAAAACCCTCTTCCCCGCCTTCATTTTTTTTTTCAGGTCTGCACCAAGAGAAATTGCATCTTCCTTCATCTCAAGGCGGGTTTAGGTGACGTTTCATTCTCACTGTTACCGACTTCCAAACGTCACCATGGACATGAAGAAGATCGTCTGTGCCGCCCTCATTTTCGCCGCCTCCCTGAGCGCCGCCTTGGCTCACGGTCACCATAACTTGGCTCATCACGAGGCCCCGGCTCCTGCACCCGCACCCACTCACAGCGCCGCCGCCACCACCACCTTGCCCATGGTTGGTTCTTTGGTTGGAGCGTCGCTCTTGTCATTTGCTGCCATGTACTTGAATTGAGTCGTAAAAATGTACCAGTGGTGCTAGAGACATTTCATTTTATACTCCATTTTATACTTTAGACTCTCATAATTTGTCGGTCCCATAACAACACTTGGTGCGGGACCCACAAGTTATGCTGAGTATGAAATATAAAATGGAGTACAAACGAAGTGTCTTTAGTTTTATTCAAAAATATAGAAAGAGAAAGGTAAGGCAAAAACAAAAAGCATGGCAAAAAGATGTTTTGATGTTACTTCTCCTCTTCATTTTATTCATTTATTTACTTGTGCTTCTTTGGATTCCTTTGTAACAAAACTGCAATAAAAGAATCCTTGTTTTTATATATAAGTGTAGTCTTCTTGCTTCTCTCTCTCTTTGTGTATGTGTTGGGGGTAAAGACAAATTCCTTGTTTTATTTGATGAATCTCAAATTGCACAAGACTCATGCTTATTACATTTTTTATTAAATTCCAACTTATCAATTTCCAATAATTTTGTTTCATGAGGGTTTACAGGTTAGCTGACTTTTGATTTTTTTTTTTTAATTGTATTTTGTTTTGTTCTTTAAAATGCTTCTAAGATATAAGGGAAAATTTAAGGAAAGTAAATGATACTACTATCTAAGTTATATACCTTGTTTGTTTATTTTTTGATATTTTTTTGTTTTAAATTTTTTGCTTTTTCGAAACAGTCATTATGTCAAGAATGGAAAAATTAAAAAAATTTAATCAAAAGATTAAAAAATCACTAAAGAAATAAGCAACATATCTAGCTTGTTGGCTTATTTTGGGTTATTTTTCCTTTTCTAAACTTGTTTTACAATTTGATAAAAAAAATTATTTTTTACTAGTTTTGATGAAAGAAATTGAAAAAATATAATAACTTAACCAAATAATAAAATTTTATTAAAGATAAAAATAAGCAAATAACCCACTATCCCAGACCGGTTAAATCAAAATAAAAGTTGTTTTATTTAACAAATCTAGTTTGTTATATTTCTAAACTTTCTTTGAGTAGATAATTAGTTGGAAGGATCTTGCTCACAAGACCATATCCTCCTTGTTATTCTTTTTTGTTTTTTTTTAATCAACAAAGAGACAGTATTATATATAAAAGAGGAAGAATAGTGATACAAATGATATTTTAGAATATTTTAATTTTGATCGTAACTTTATTTAAAGAGTTTTTTTTGCCATCTATTTTGGCACTTATTTATATATTTTTAGTAGTCAAATTTGAGTTGATCACAAATTTATCTTTTTAGAAATTTTCTACTAATTAGGGATTTATTAGGATTTTGTCTTTTGAAAATTTTTCTATTAATTAGGCATTTGATAGAATTTAGTTTCCTTAGTATGTTGATTTTCTTTATTTAGAATTTTATCATTATAAATAAATTGTATTGGCTTTGTAGTCATTCGGTGGTGATTGATTAATAAAAATTGGAGTGCTTTCTCTTTTTTAAGATTCTTTGATATTCAGTTTGAATTAACAAAGATTTTGATACCTTTAATCTTGGTATTCATAGAAAATCAACATATTTAAAGAAGATTTTTGCTTTCGGTATTCGTTTTTTAATCATTAGATTCAAGTTTTTATATTTTTTTCTTTCTTTTATATTTCCCCCTTCATCAAATAGCATCTCAATAGAAAAAATTTCCATAGAAAGATGCACCAAACAATCTCAAAGAATACAAAAGAGGCTCCATGATTGAGAAGGGACCAACCAAAAGAGACTAGCATGACAACAATGAAACAACTTCAGACACACCCAGCAAAGCAACAAATACCCAACAGCAGCAACCAAACAAAATAACGCCCAACCAACCAGCAACAAAATAACACCCAACCACAAAACAAAATAAAACAATACCCAACCACAAAATATATCAAATGATGATCTTCTTCTTCTTGATGATCTTCTTCTACTTGTATTTGTTGGCTTTGGAGGAGTTAATAATCTTTCAATGGATAGGCCTTTCATGGCAGTTGGCACAGGTAAATTGGGGTTAAGGGTGTAATTTTGACTCAGTCCGGCTCGATTTCATCTCAGCCCGCCAAGTCCAGTTCAAGCCCGACGAGTTTTGCCAAATTTTGGGCTAGATCAAGCTTTTTGGAAGGCGTAGACTCAGGCCAGTCCTAGGGTTATATGAGCCTTGGGTTGGGCCATGGATGGCTTTTTAAAAAAATTGTTTTTTTTTTGTTTTTTGAATTGCATTTAGTATATAAATTACATATTAGTTTATTACGTTAGTTTATAAGTTATTATTACTTATAAGTTATAAAAAGTTAATATTATTTATAAATTATAACTTATAAGTTATTACTTATTAGTTATTAGTTTTTTTTATCGGTATTAGTTATTAGTTATTAACTTATTATAAACTAAAGTTTAATTGTAGTTTGTAAGTTACTACTCATTAGTTATTAGTTTATAAGTTATTATAAGTTATTAGTGTCGCATCCCCTCTCTAGGGGCAAAAAATTGATATGATTTAATCACAGTCAAATAATATTTATAACAGTCAAACTACAATTATCTATTTATAAGATCAAAAACAGTTGTACATATCATGGTTACATTCTTCCATACATTCAAACTGAAATATATACTTAGCAAAAATTTCGCACTTCAAGTTCTGATTACTAAAGATTTAAACAAAAAGAAAATCGACTGCGATCCTGAGTCTATGAACCCAACAACTGTAATGGACCAACTCTAGTCATCCCTACGATCTGCAACCACAAAAGTTACAGGAGAGTGCATGTAGTATTATAATGAACAAGATAGAAAAATAATTATTTTACTTGAAAATACTAAAACATCATGTTGTCCATGAGAAAAGTAAGATATTACATTCACTTGTCACAAAATTTCACAAACAGCTTTATCAGGTTTTCAAGATCTCACAATCTTTACAAAAATATTGTTTAAGCTCAACAACCACAAATCGTAAAATTTACTGTCTCATACTCCAAAAATAAAGTTTCGATATAACCGCCATAATTCAAAATAATCGTATCTCATTCACAACTCATACTCAACAGTGACCAAGTAGTCAGTCGTCAACCTTACAACCGGGAGTTCCAATGGTATCGTAACATCAATTCTCAATGAACAGATAGCAACGTGATGGAATGAGGGTCACTCTCTACCAAGTACGAGTGATATGTGCTATATAACTCATGACTTAACCCGAAAAGCCTTTAAGGCAATAATTCCCGCTTAATCGAAAACCTCCTCTATAGGGATAATCAAAACCCATAGTTAGTTAACCTCTCCAAACGGAATATAAAAAACCGAAAACCCTTGTAATTTGACACTTTGGAACAACATACCATAACATTATCAAACTTTTTCTTTCACAACCACATGTTCTTCACATCGTGCAAATTGCATACTTTAAAATCTCATAGCATTTGAATATAAAAAGATCATGTTATCACAAGTTCTTATGCTTTCGAAAAATACAGATAGCATATTTGAAAAATATCATGGCATTTTAATATAAAATATCATGCTATTATAAGTTCTCATGGTTTAAAAATATGAATATAAAACAAGTTCAAAGCAAAGTTCATGCATTTTCGTTCAAAATAATACTAATCACTCTCACCTTGACTTAAGTGCGATAAAACTATCTACTCGTTCCCGATCTCAATTTCTAATCCCTTAGTGACAAAATCTTAGTGCCTAGCCAGAAATCAAATCTTTATGTAAGCGTAAGACACTTATTTTTTACGAGATTTTAAAATTTTTTGACAATTGAAGTTATTTATGATTTAATATTCCCAAGTAGAAATTAACTAAAACATTATTATTATTATTATTCAAAATTTAATTCTTATTAAAATATTTAAATATTTAAATTAACCAAAATATTCTTATTATTTTCAAGAAAAAGTAAACTTTTTATTTATCTGAACTTTTATTTTTTAAAAAAAATATACATATTAAAATTTTTAAAAAATTATACTTTCTTATTGAAACTAATTATTTAAACTAATATTATTTTTTATTAGTAAAATCATGTTTTACAAAAACCGAAACTACCACCCGCAAACCAAAAAACCTGTTCTTAATTTCTTTATATATATTTTTTTTTCATAAGTTTACAAAACAATAGCTCTACATTTTAAATTTGTCAGAGTAATTTATCGACGATCAGAGCCGCTTAATAGCGGCATTAGGTCATTAGTAAGGTAATAAAAATTGATGATTACATGTATGGTGATAGCTGTATGTGTAGAGATAACAAAAATAATAATAAATAAATAAATAAATAAAGGTGACAACTATTGTTTTATTTGGGTTCAGGTCTACGGAGATAGTTTTTCGACTATAAGAACCGTTCACCAGTGGCGTCAAAGCTTTCGGAAGGGTGGCGAACACTGGCGATGTTGGAATAAAGACATGAGCAGTTGTGACCATGTCCGTACAGTTACACCGGCGATGTTGGAATAAAGACATGAACAGTGGTGACCATGTCTGTACAGTTTATGAAAATAAAATTTATTTAAAGATGGTGATAGCTGCGGCTGTTTGTGGCGGTTTTAAGCAGTTTCTAGGGTCTCAGCGGTGGTTTGGAAATGGTGGTGGTGGTCTCCAATGGTGGGTAGAGCTATGGATAGTGCCAGAGTGTGGAGGAGAGGAGAGAAAATAAAATAGGACATATATATATATATATATATGTGTGTGTGTATTACCGAGAGAGAGAAAAATCGATGGTTAATGGCAGCGGTTCCGGTGATAAATGGTGTCGGTGGCAGCACTCTCGTCGGAGGCGGTGTCAGGCGACGACATAGACCTCGTTGGTGGCGTCGGGTGGCATCGTGTTTTTCTTCTCCTTTCCCGCATTCTTCTTTCTCCGCTTTAATTCTTTTCTCTTTAAATTTTTTTTTTTTGGTTTGTTGTTTTTTCCTTGTTCTTTTGATTTTTCTTTTAACTTTCTAAATACTTCTTGAGGCTTCATATATATATATATATATAATTAGCAAACTTCTCCAGCGCACTCCCACTCGGTGGCCGATTGCCACCAATTAGAAGAAGGTAGCTTATTCATTATGGTTACTTGATACGTGGTGACACGAGTTGAGATCTGGGAATACTTCACATTGTGTAATTTTTTTTTCTTTTGATGTAAAATTTTATGTTTGTAAAAATTTTCAAAAATTAATATAAAATTTTAATGCTATTTTGTAAATTATCGTGTTGATGAAATTTTAACGAAAATTACCAAACTACGTGTTTCTAATTTTAAGACTAGCAAGTTTTGCTATTAATTCTCAATTTAAACTTTATTTATAAAGTTTTATTATGAATTATATTTTAGGACCATTTGCTAATTTATTTTTCATTTAATTGTTTCTAAAAGAAATATGAAAATACTATACTATTCTGAGAAGCTAACTCATCTGAGTTGAAAAGCTAAATTAGACACGTGTCATAATTTTAATAATTTCTAGAGTACGGATTATTACACTCTACCTTCCTTTAAGAAATTTTATCCTCAAAATTTACATACATTTTTACTCGAAAGGATATGGATACATCTCTTGCATATCCTCTTCTCGTTTCCAAGTGGATTTTTCCACTAAATGACTCTGTCACAATACTTTTACCAAATGAATGACTTTATTTCACAGAATTTGTTCATTTCTATCTAGTATTTGTACTGACTCCTCTTTATACGTAAGGTCGGGTTTCAAGTCGACCGATTATATTGTTAGCACATGAGAAGAATTCGGTATGCATTTCCTTAACATCGAGACATGGAATACGCTATATAATCCTGACAACTCCAGAGGTAGGGCCAATTGATATGCTGTGTTGCCAATCCTTTTAATAATCTCATATGGTCCTATATAACGAGGACTCAACTTTCATTTCTTTCCGAATCTCATTACTCCTTTCCATGGTGATACTTTTAAAAATACATGATCTCTGACTTCAAATTTCAGGTCGCGTCTTCGATTATCCGCGTAGCTTTTCTGTCGGTCTTGAGACTGCTTCAATCTTTCTCGAATCAAATTTATCTTATCGGTGGTGATTTGTACAATTTCAGAGTCAAGTAGATTCCTTTTTCCGACTTCCTCCCAATAGATTGGGCTTCAATATTTCTTGCCGTATAATGTTTTGTAAGGGGCCATTCCTATGATTGACTAAAAACTATTATTATACGCTAATTCAATTAACGAAAAATGTTCTTCCCAGCTTTCGACAAAGTCCAGTACACAAACTTTGAGCATATCCTCCAAGGTCTGAATCGTCCTTTCTGATTGGCCGTTAGTTTGTGGGTGAAAAGCTGTACTAAACTTTAACGTAGTTCCCAGCCCCTCTTGTAGACTTAGCTAAAATCTGAATGTAAAACGCGAATCCCTATAGGATACTATAGAGACTGACATGCCATGCAAACGAACAATTTCATCAATATAAAGTCGTGCGAACCGGTTCATAAGAAACGTTATCTTTATCGGTAAATAGTGTGCTGACTTTGTCAATCTATCTACAATTATCCAGATGGCGTCATTTTCTTTGGGTGATCGTGGTAGCCCAACCACAAAATTCATGGTAATGTGTTTTCACTTCCACTTAGGTACAGGTAATGGCAGTAATAATCCTGTCAATTTTTAGTGTTCAATCTTAACTTGTTGGCATATCAAACATCTTACCACAAAGTCTATCACATCTTTCTTCATTCCACTCCACCAGTATCTTTTTTTTAGATCTCTATACATTTTTGTACTTTCAGGGTGCATCGTATATGCAGAATTATGTGCTTCATTTAAATTTGCCTCCTTAAATTTTTATTATTAGGCATATATAGTCGATGCCCAAATCATAAGATATCATCTCGAACCTCGAACTTCGTTTTTCCCTTAGCAATTGCTTTTGCTCTTATCTTATCCACTTAACCATCTGCTAATTGGGCTGCTCAATTCTGATCTAACAAGGTCGGTCTTACTCCAAGAGTTGCTAATAAGCCCCTATTTTTTCCTATTGCAAGGGTGATTTCGAGCGATTGCATTTCAGGAAACGCACTATTCTGTACTGCCCGAAGGTGCCCTATACTTCCCGATAACTTTCGACTTAGGGCATCTGCTACCACGTTGGCCTTTCTCAAATGGTAGTGAATTGTACAATCATAATCTTTAATTCGTTCTATCCACCTTCTCTGTCTTAGGTTCAACTCATTCTGGGTGAAAACATACTTTAAATTCTGATGGTCGGTGAATATCTCACAGGTGACCCCATATAAGTAATGTCTCCATATTTTGAGTGCGAAGGCAATTGCAACCAATTCCAAATCATGGATACGATAATTCCTCTTATGAGCCTTTAACTGTCTAGATGCATATGCGATTACTTTTTCATGTTGCATTAAAACACAATCCAACCCTTTGTGTGATGCATCACTATAGATTTCAAAACCTTCACTGCCTGATGGAAGGGTTAGTACAGGGGCTGACACCAACTTAGACTCTAGTTCTTGGAAACTTCTTTCACATTGGTCAGACCATTCAAACTTCACATTCTTTTAGGTTAACCGAGTCAAGGGTTTTGCGATCAAAGAAAAGTCTCGGATAAATTTCTGATAACAACCAACAAACCTAAAAAAACTACGTGTTTCCATTATGTTGGCTGGTCTCGCCCAATTTACTATAGTTTCAACCTTTGATGGATCCACTTGGATTTCATCCCATATATTACATGACCCAAAAACACCACTGGGTCCAACCAAAACTCACACTTAGAAAACTCTACATATAGTTTGTGGTCCCTTAAGATTTGTAAAGAGATCTTCAAATGTTCTGTATGTTCTTTCTTACTTCGTGAATATATCAAGATGTCATCAATGAATACAATCACACATTTATCCAGAAACTTCTTAAATACCCAATTCATCAGGTCCATAAATACTGCGGGCGCATTAGTCAGCCCGAAATGCATTACTACAAATTCATAATGACCATAACGAATTTTAAAAGCAGTCTTAGATATGTCTAATTCCTTCACCTTCAATTGGTGATATCTTAACCTCAAGTTGATCTTCGAGAATACTTTCGCCCCTTGTAACTGATCGAAAATATCATCTATCTTGGGCAAGAAATATTTGTTTTTGTCAGTTACTCTATTCAATTGTTGGTAGTCAATACACTCTTTCTTCTTAACAAATAACACGGGTGTTTCCCAAGGTGAGGCACTAAGCCTGATGAACCATTTGTCCAACAATTTTTGTAATTGCTCCTTCAATTCTTCCAGCTCAGCAGGTGACATCCTATAGGGAGGGATGGATATTGGCATCGTACACGAGTATAAGTCAATGGTAAACTCTACTTCTTGTATTGGGGGTACTCTAAGCAAATCTTCGGGAAACACATCTGGGAACTCACAAATGACTGGTACTTCTGAAAGTTCTTTCTTTTTCATTTCTGTATCTATCACGTGTGCTAAGAACCCATGACAGCCTTTTTGTAATAATTTTGAAACCTTAATAACTGACACAATACGAACAGATTTTCTATCCTTATCTCCTTGAAATACAAATTCTATTTCTCCAGGTATTCTAAAGGTTACTTTCTTACCAAAACAGTCCAGTGATGCATGGTAGAAGAAAAATTAGTCCATTCTGAGAATTAGATCAAAATCTATTATGCTTAAAGGCATCAGATTTACTATCATATTTTTGTCTCCTATTTTCAACAAATAATTTTTGTATGCATTTCTAATTATCATTTCTTCGCCTACTGAGATAACAATTAACATTGTGCAATCAAGAGGTTCCATTTCTACAACACATACTTGTTTTATGAATGTGGGTGATACAAATGAATGCGTGGATCCAGGATCTATCAGAACATATGCGTTTTAATTGAAGGCTAAAAGTGTACCTGTCACCACGTCAGGAGTAGCATGTGCATCTTGTCGAGTGATTGCAAACACCCTTCCTGGAACTCTCGACAGTTCCATTGGTCCCTTCCCTTTATTCTGTGTATTTCTCACTAGTCCATCATTCTCCATCCTTTTACTTCCGATAGATGACTGTGCTGATATTTCCAATTGCCCACACTAGGTGGCTATGTATTCTAGTTTACTGCAGCGATAGCAAATAACTCATTAATTGAGTCTTGGATAATTCTTTTTAAAGTGATCAACAGCCCCACATTTGAAACAACCATTTGCCTTTGCCTTTGCCTCTGCCTCTTTTGTGCGCTAAGATAATCTTTTACTCGACTGATTTTCTCTAAACTTGGTATTTCTAGCAGTTGACTGATAACTTTGGCTTCGAAATGTCGATGTTCTTGAATTATTGCTCCTAACACCAGATCCTTCTGTGTTTTTCATCTCATAATCGACCATGCTCATTTTTCCTTGCTTGAGGTCAATAAATTCTTGTTCCTTCTCGTATTTATATGTTATGGGCTTGTATTGTTCCTCAAATGCCTTCACGAATTGACTCCAAGAGATTGTCTATGATACTAGGAAATTAGTTCCTGGTACTGGCATCCTTAACAGTCTTTCTGTAGCCTCCCACCAATTGTATGCTTCTCCTTTTAACATGAAAGTTACAAGGTCAACCCGGTCATCTTCAGGTAATCCTAATTTGTCTAAGATACGTATCGCACTCTTCAGCCAATTTTTTACTTCCATGGGATTAAGAGTTCCTACAAATTCTTTAGCACCCAAGTCTTTAAACTGTTTGATTATGGACTGTTTGATTATGGAGTTTTCCATTCTTCCTGCCTGGGTTGCGATTCACCTTGCATTTTGTTCCATTAGTCTTCTTATCACTTCTAACAATCTTATAGTTGGATCAAATTGTATTGGTCCTATTTGGGAAGATGCTTCTGGTTGTACTTCATTAGGAATCAACGATGCCCCTTCTGAATGTTTCATACTTTATTCTATTACAAAAAAGGCACGAATTTAGGATTCGATATTAGAGTCTAACTCTGCTCATAAAGACAGCTGAACAAGAAAAATCGAGGGTTATCATCTCAGTCTAACAACATACTTAGATTTTCAATTAGGAACCTACGCCTGTAGAACGCGTTTCCCAAATGGACTTCAAAGCTAGTCAATCAGACGTTTGAAGACAAGGGTATGATATCCCAAGGTCTATGCCAAAACTCAAGATGATGCACCTATCATACGGTGATCCACCACAGACCAAACTCTAACATGTCTACAGAATCTAGAACTTAGAGCTCTGATACCAAAATATCACACCCCCTCTCTAGGGGTTGAAAATCGATATGATTTAATCATAGTCAAAGAGTATTTGTAACAGTCAAACTACAATTATCTATTTATAAGATCAAAAACAGCTGTACATATCATGGTTACATTCTTCCATACATTTAAACTGGAATATATATGTTAGCCCAAGAGCTTCTTAATTTGATTTTGATGATTTTCATAATTTATTTTCTAAGAATAAATGTCTTTAAATGG